>JAFBJQ010001992.1:87201-89701 GCA_016785345.1 Trinectes maculatus
AACTTCCTTGTTTCGGCTTAAGCGGTTTGCCCCCGTAAATATGTACAGACACGGACACAGATGCGTTCGGGATACCGCAATACCGTAGGTTTAATCACAACACAAGGTCTACACGGTTGATATCAGAAATCTAAAGGAAATGCTCATTACATTCGCGATATCAACCCCTACGGTGACAAAAGGCAATTCACCATAGTAAACTCTTATTGTAGGGTGGTATTATAGCGACATCTAGTGGCACAATGTGTGCACAATGGCACAATGAAAGTATGTTCCAACTTACGTCGAAATTCGGTTACGACACATTCTCAGGAACGGATCTCCGTCGTAACTTGAGGACCCCCTGTATATATGTATTTAAGTACTTTAAGTGTGAAATTTGTTTACATGTATATCTTGTGTATCTTGTGTTGGTGTTTTCTCTCATCTATTGTGCCTCAATGCCCCCCCCATCCCCTTTTCCCTCTGTTTTATCACCATGTCATTAAAGCAAAGGAATAAACCTACAGCGGCTCTAGATAAATGACTCATGAGTCAAATGGTCACACGCGTCTGTTCTTAGGTCACAGCTGATCAAAGACCTCGGACACATTTGCAGGAAACGTTTTGCTGTCGACAATGGAATGTGCTGACAGCGAGCATCTCGCCGGGGGCCGTGAGAGCAGGACAGATGTGTTAACGCTTCACCTGACGCTGAGATACTGACCCTTGTTATTTAAATACAGACGTGCGTTCGAGACCTGGTGTTGTAACGGAGTGACGAGTGCAGTGTCGGAATGCTGATTCCCGAGGCTATGCCGAAGAAGACAGGCATCGTGTTGACACGCTCTAACCATCAGGTCAAGCAGACAGGCAGAGACAAGTGTTGAGAGAGAAGCAGTGAATAACAATAAATATGACGAGTCATAAACAGGCGAACGATGACAGACACAGGAAACACCGCAAGTCTGTTAAACACCCTGTGTGGCAGGATAAGATGTTTTCATAGAAAACCGCAGACACTGTGAAGTAGGAGCGAAGAGACAAAGGAAGCTGTTCAGAGGGGACAGACGATGGACAGTTGTGGTATGTGCGGAATGCAGAAGATGGTTTGGAGCAGGTTGGAACTCAGCTCAGGGAGGGATGAAGCAACACGAGCGCCGTTTCTTCAGCTGTCTGACGCGGCGGGCGTTGATGAGGCGAGGCGCCTTTTTACCACAACACTCACACACGCGCGCACACACACACACAGACACACAGACACACAGCTTCCATGCAGAATTTACACATTTGTCACACCTGCACGTACACACACACTCGTATGCACACATTCACACACACACATATTTCTGAGCAGACAGTGTATGTTGCAGTGGGACCACCTCTGCGGTAAGAGCAATCCTCCCTCTCTCATGATTCCCTCCTCCCCCCTCCTCCCCCTTCTCCCCCCTCCCTCCATCTCTCTATACTCCCTCTTCGCCTTTCCTTTTCTCATTTCCCCCTTTCTCAGCTTTCCTCTGCACTTTCCTCTTTCTCTCTGTCTTTTCTTATTCCGCAGTCCACCAGTCATGCCCCCCCCACCTCCTCCTCCTCTTCCTCTCCTCCCCATCCCTTCTTTCTTTCCTCAGTCTCAGTCTCTCTCTCTCTCTCTCTGCACTGCTCCCTCCAGAAGCAGGTGATGTAGAAGGGTGCTCAGCAGTATCTGACTATCAGGCCTGACTCTGTGAGAGGAATGATAATCACGGTGCTGCACTGCAGAGAGAAAGAAGAGAGGGAGCGAGGGAGCGAGCAGAGGGAGGGAAAGGGGGCATGAGGTAAAGGGGAGAGGGGGGTAAAGTGCGGCAGTGGGAAAAGGGGGAAAACCGAATAATGGGGAATAACGGGGAGGGTGAGAGGAGAGCGGCGAGACAAAGAGAGAAAGAAAGAAAGAAAGAAGGAAAGAAAGAAAGAAAGAAAGAAAGAAAGAAAGAAAGAAAGAAAGAAAGAAAGAAAGAAAGAAAGAAAGAAAGAAAGAAAGAGTTATGGATATTGAACACTGCTTTTCATTTTTCACCCTCAGACAAACGCCTTCTCCTCTTCCAGTCCCTTTATCTTTCCCCTCCTGCACACACACTCATGGACACACACACACACACACATGAACACACACACACACATGCACACCTCCAACAACGCCAGCCCCCCCGCCACCACAGCAGCTTGTCGTACAGCAGCCAGTGTGATATGAGGGAGAGCCTTTGCCTTGTGTCTGAATGCCAGAGAACATTAACTGCAGCAGCGAGGTCATCTGATCGGCACTATGCGGTCCCTCTCTCTCTCCCTCTCTCTCTCTCTCTCTCTTTCACTCTCTTTCTCTCTGCACCTCCTCACACTGCTGCAGTCTGCCTACCGGCCCCCCTGTGGCCGCCGCTGGAACTACCGGCTGCGCTGTCAACCCGGCCCACCCGTCCTGATAAACAGTTTTGTGATTGTACAATGTGTGTAGGTAATTTGCTGCAGCTCGCCGACCATGAATCACTTC
>JAFBJQ010001992.1:94701-114275 GCA_016785345.1 Trinectes maculatus
GTGTGAGGGAGCGTCGTGCTTTTGTTTAGCAATATTGAGTCAAATTGCTCAACCCACAGACGGCCATTAAGGAAACGCTGGAAGGCAGAGGAGCTGAATGCGGAGCCTTACAACGCAGAACGGAATCTTCGAGGAGGAAGTAAAAGGACGTATCTCAGCAAGGCGCTCGCCATTTAGGTCTCTGTGCGTGCGTGAGTGTCAGAGAGTGTTTGTAAGCGTTTACAGACGTGCGCCTCACAGACAGTGTGCGTCCGGACTTGAGCACGGTTGTGTAAATTCCGGAGGGCGCGGGAAGACGCAAGTGATGTAAGAGTCGGAAAATGTTTCTCCCTGCCGGTGTGTCATCATATTCTTATCAGAGCTCGTCTGCTCGCGGTGAAGACGACGTGTGCACGAGGGTCTGGGAGGGTGTGTAATTACGCGCTATTACGTGCACGCCAGAGCGCGTCTGTTTGTGTTAAAATCACACGTCTGACATCGGCCGCCGTGTGCCTCGGCTTGTCCGTGCTTGTATGTGTGGGAATGACATTCCCACATTCCTGCCAGTTTCCACCTTAGTTTCCACCTTTGTCACTAAAACTTTATCGCTCATCCTTAAAGAACCAAACAGACCAAAGCTGAAATGTTTTTCCTTCGTTCTGGAGCGATCAAAGTGAACTGAGTGTGAAGACAACGTAAAGCTCAGCGCCAAAGTCTCACTATGATCCTGGCTGAGGAGAAAAGCTGTGTTTACAGGCCGATCATGTGTTCCACCTCCACAGCCAGGCGTCTAACACAAACACGCATCTGTCTCTATTTTCCCAGCAATATGTGAAGCTGACTCTTCAACTCCTCTCTCATCATCCCTCCCTCTATCTATCTATCCCTCCCTCCCTCTCTCGCTGTCCGGCTCATGTTCCCTCTCTGATGGCCACTGACTCCTCCCCGTCCCCTCCGCTTGCTCTCTGTCTCCAGGTCAGTAGATCGGTTTTCAGTCGGCCTCGCACAGTGATCCCCACTTTGGTTACCTTGTCCTTCTCACCTCTCGCTTACCCCGCTCGCCCCTCGCCTACCCCGTGAGCATATGGCCGGCAGCGTGGCCTCAACTCACCGGCTGTAATAAATGCACCACTGCGTCGTGGTATCATCGTGACAGGGGTCACGGGTCGGTTACGGTGCGAGGGAGTGCGTATCGGGGAGGGCGGGGTTGGAGATGGGGGTTGTTTGTTTCTGGTTGACGGCGCCTTTGCCGCTATGACCCTATTACATGCACCATGTTATCACAGGAGGTGGGAGCTGGAGTCTATGACTGATGCTCACAATATTTAATCCTGGAGGGATTTCATTCACACGGAAAGCTGCTTTTTCAATTTTATAATCCAGTAGACCTAATCTCCGGTCGCGTCTGTCCATACCGTCCAATTAGATGAACAAGACGCGATCAGATGAGCCCACAATCTCATCTCCGTACCGGGTCCCTGCTGCGTCAAACACTGGAGCATCACAGGACTCCGCTGCTGACTTTCACTCAGCATGGCAGAAGTGTGCAATGCGCAAGAAACTGTGCTGTCAACCCACCTGTTTCTGCTGCAGTCTTGGCCTTGTTAAGGCGGCATTGATTAGACCATGGGTAAATGTGCGTGTGTGTGAGTGTGTGTGTGTGTGTGTGTGTGTGTGTGGGGTTCGATTCAGCCTCTGTGGCACCGCACCCGCCCCCACACACTCGCTGCATCCAGCAGGAGAAAGTGCTCACTACAGTAAAAGGAGAAGTCGCACTAGCGAAAAGCGCTGAGTCCATTCATTCTCGGAGGTCAGCGTGGCACACGGGAAGGTGCAAAGGTAGCAGAGCGGTGGGTTCATGTTTAGATTTATGGCCGCGCGTGTGGCAAACGAAGCAGGAGGAGAGGAACAAAAAAGGGCGAGGGACAAAGGGCGAGGTGAGAGAGAACAAGGCAATGTGTTGGGCGAGATAAAACACGACTCAAAGGAAGAATGGGGAAAGAAAAGGTGATGCTGAGCTCAAACAGCTGGTACAACATTTGTCGTGGTTGACTGAGGGCAGGGGACAGGGACAAACTAAAGTTCTGTGGTTGTGTGTGGTTGTGTGTGGTTGTGTGTGTGCGTGCGTGTGTGTGTGTGTGTATGTGTGGTTACGGGGGAGAATGAGGCCACTTTGCCCATATTGACTGCAGTGCCATGTGACTGCTGTGATCATTAATGTGTCCTGATGCCAATGGGTATCCTGATGACCCACATCTCAGCAGTCCGCTCTCTCACTGGCTGCCGCCCAAACCAGACCTCTCTCTCTCTCTCTCTCTCTCTCTCTGTCTCTCTCTCTTTCTCTCTCTGCTTGGAAGCACACAGTCGCTCCTTTACACTTTATCAGCATCTGGGCAGGACATCAAAGGTCACTACAGTCTCCTCGTGATGACAAAAAGATTTTTTTTTTCCCCGTTCTGGGACTGAATGTTACTTTTTATTTAAACTCAGAGAATTGACTTTTGTAAAACAAAACATCAATTTTAATAACAACGATGTAAAGTCAATTGACCATGCGGCCATTTTGACTGTGACACATGGTAGAGGTGTGTTGGCGGAGAACAAACCGAACCAGGCGACTCTCTTCAAGGAAAAGGAGCTTTTTTTTTGAGAGAAAAAAAAAGAAAAGCAAAAAGCTGCTAAAGAGCCTTAACTAACAAAGTTACAACAAAGATGCTTAGTTGGCAACGTTGTCGACAAAATTCCCCTGACAATGCTGTAGAGGCTGTTCACGCTCAGAAAGAGCGACAAGCAATTGGAAATGTGCTCGTCACACAGTGGAGCGCCGCTCAGCTGACCAATAGTGTAACGTTATCACTAATTCATTTCACACATGCACAGACATTTGTGCCAGATCTCCCTTCCGTACCGCACCAAACTGTTCAGACACATTAGTGTTACAAAGGAAAAAAAAAACGTGGCCAATTCCCCAACTTGCTTTGAAGACCCCTCCCCGCCCCCCCGACTCCATCCTCCTCCCCCATTACCCCATTTACCCTCTTATGATTCTCTCCCACCCCTCATCTCATGCTATTCCAAATCTTTGTCAGTGCCCTAGTTCCTACATTTGGCACATGCTTGCCTCCCATCACTCCCAGAGTCTATCTCTGGCATGCACTCACATATAAAATGCATATGCTTCATGAAATAAGAAGTCCCTCTAGCTCAGTGACAGACGCGCACACGCACACACACCCCCAGTGGAGTTAGCCAATTCGGACACATATGTGAACGGGAGTATCCCAAGTCTTAGACACATGCACAGACGTCAACACACATGAACCCATTGGCTGCAGGATATTTGGGGGGCTGAGCTGGGGTGGGTGGGGCAGGGGTACGCAGCAAAAGGAGTTAATTATCCCGTCCAATCAATAAGTCATTACGCTGTCACTTTGTGTGTCTGTGCGTCTCCGTGTGTGCGCTGGCATGTTTTGAGTGCACGTAAGCATGAGCGCCGAACTCCCGCAGTAAGCATTTTCTCTCCCTGAGAACGGCAGATTAAGAGGATTGACTTCGTAATGGATTAACCTCTGGAGTGTGTGTCTGTGTGTGTGTGTGTGTGTGCGCGCGCGTTGAGCAGGATCAGAGAGCACATGTATGAATTGATTAGCCTAAGAAGCTCCTCTCCTTCCGTTTTAATGACCACATCAGCACTTTTTCACCACTGGGGGGATAAGTGTGGAGCTGTCCGTCAGGGAAATGAGACACCACCCCTTTAAGACGGGTTAGCTGTCACTCAAACATCACTCCTGGGAGTACTCCCCATGGACCGGGGAGACCCTGCTGTGTCAGTGTGTCGACAATGATGGATGCCGTGTGAATGTGTGTGTGTGTGTGTAAAAGGGTGAGTAACTTGTTTGCATGCAGCGTTTATTTGTCTTCAGGTTTTAACTACAGAGCAAACACCGACGCCATGTGCGTCCATTACCTTTGCAAGCGAGGCGGTTTACGCCATAAACATATAAACATATATGCTGAATGGAAGCTACATAACAAGCTTGATAAAAAAAAGGAAAGGAAGAGGAAAAAGACACCAAATGACCAATTACCCTGCTGGAAACAACTGTTCGCCCACTCCTTGTGTCCTTACGCCAACTGAACTCCACAGGGGTTTATACACATGGCTACACACACACACACATACACACACACACATACATACACATTGTTTGGCTTCAGCAGGGGGCTGATTCATGCTTATTGCATTAGATCCTGTTAAATAGACGACTGATGTTTGACTCATAGCGCACATAGATACACACTCTGACAGCAGGGTAGCATCACACTGCTCATAGGCCCTGTGATGCTAACACTGTCACACCGGCCTATGAGCTACAGTGCGAACACGCGTGCACGCACGCACACACACACACACACAAACTGCTATTTTATGGACATTCAATGGCGCTTAGATGTTAGATGTTAGTGAGGGACAGCAGGTCAGCAGGTGCATATGAGGAGATGAAGGGGAAGGATGAAGGGGAAGAGTGAACAAAGACAGAAAAGAACAGAAACAGGTGATTGACATTGCGATCCCGCCCCAGATCTCCTACCTGTTTGCTGTATTTGTTCCCAGTCTGGCAGCCGTACTCGGAGCACTGATCAGATCCTAGGGACATGGCGTCGGCGTTCCCGCTGCCTCCACTGCTGCTGCTGCTGGAGCCGGCGCTCCCCACACAGCCCCCGCTGCCCACAAAGGTGTTGGAGGGAGGCAGCTCCTGGACCGCCTGGTGCTTCTTTCCTTCAGCTGGGGGGGAGTGGGGCTGCAGGTTCACTGCGGGGAGAGGCGAGCTGGATTTGTAGTGCCTTGCTAGATCTGGGCTCGACTGGTGCCTCCTGCCACCCCCCATCCGAGGGCTGCCGGGGTCGCCGTCCACGGCACAGTAGCGAGCTGCCAGGCGCTCGCTGGCGCTACTCAGATCCTCCTCATCGTCGTCGTTGCCGTGGCGACGCAGTCCGTTGACTGTGACAATACCGCTGTAGAGCGACCTGTCTGACTTCCCTACTCCCGCATTTGCACCGCCGCCGCTTCCGTTCCGTTTGTCCCGTCGTGGTTTGCGTCCGCGTTCTGATCCCCCGCCGCGGCCTGCATGCGGCTGAGCCCCTGGAGGGCTGAAGAAATCTTCCTCCGGCTCTTTCTTACCGGCTTCGTAGCCGTTCTTGCCCTGAGCACCGCACTGCCGAGCCGTGACCACAAGGAGAATCACTAAGATGACGGCGGCGGCTCCGGCCAGGACACCGATAGCTACACTGAGGCGCTGTTTCCCCAGTGCACGCTCGCTGTCTGGGTCCCCCGCAATGTCCAGTGACAGTGGAGCCATCAGGCTCCGGGCCACCTGTGGTGAAAGAGAGAGGAGGAGAAGAAGAGCGGGGAGGGTATAAGGAGAAAAACCGTCAGTGCACATGAAATAAAAAGAATGGAAGAGAGAGGCCGTAAAAGACGGCACAGTGGGTGAGAGTCACAGAGACTCATCAAACAGCATCTTCAACTTAATTAAACTCATCACTTTGTTTTAGTGGGGAAGCTCCCCGTTTATTCCCACACACACAGGGCGTCACTAAATATGTAATGGCTCTCGGTGCCTCGCTGCAGCATTTCAAGTTGTGCTTGTAATTCCCCACTTGTCGCTTGTGGCATGGTGTGCAGCCTTACAGGAAGTGCACCTTAGACTATGAGGTCTGGCCAGTTAGAAGACGAGGTGAGTCAATCCATGTGCAAATAAAGGCTGGAGACTTGCTATGACCACGTCTCCAGAAGACAAACGCTCCTGTCTTCTGTCCCATCAATAACACAGCCTCTATTGTATACGACTGCAGCACCATGGACTCCCTTATTGCACGCACATTTAATTGGTTACACAGATAGAGGGCTATTGCAGAACTGTCTGATCTATGGGATCCTTTATCGTCCAAATTCTTTTTTAGAGTCTTGTTGTTCTTGAAATAATTATGGTTAATATCAGGAAAATCCATGCTAATCCACTTTGATCAATGTATGTTACACTTATAACAAAAATATCTGTATTCGGGTTTAAGACAAATAACAGTGATATTCAATTATAGCACACACACACACAGAGTCTGAGCTTGCACGCTATTAAAAGGATCATTACGAGAAAGTGGGTTATGCTGAAACACAAACACAGCCATTACTGGTTGTGGGGCCTTGTTCGACAGAAGACAGGATGTGGCTGTGGAGCGCTGGTCTGTGGAGCCCCGCGTCAGGCAGGGTCATGAATCTGAATATAGCCAATCAATACATAGTTACTATAGTCGGAAAGTCATTAAGCAGGGAAAATACAAAATACAGAAACGCAGGCGCGCGTGCACACACACACAGATGTGTTTACGCGCACCAGCACGAGCCCACACATTGTGTAACCTCTCTCGCTCGTGTGACAAATCATTCCGGAGCCCTGTGACACCTCGTCTCAGAGCTCATATATATGACAATTCCTTTGGCCTGTCATGACAGGAAATGATATACAGTAATCCCTGCTGGCCTAACAGCGGCGGATAATAAGGAGCGAGCAGGTGAGAGAGGAAAGCTGAATTAAAGCCCCTGTATGTTGTGATCATCAAAAAACCAGCAATGATAACGTGTGTGAGCAACACTGCAGAAGTGTTGCTCACACACTGCTCATTACATCCCAGAATGCATATTAGGCTTATTCATACACAGCCACATTATTCACTCTCACCTCTTGGTCCCCTCAAGCCAAGAATGGGGGGGCGTTATATTTCATTGTTTCCCCACCATCTATCTTTGGGTTAACTTTCATTGTTTTGGAGCAAGTTGTGTTTGGTTGTATTCCATTATTCTGCCTCCACTGCACAGGGGCCTCTACATCAGGCTCCTCTCTCCCCATTGTTCTTCTTTTGCCTGCAATGTCCCTTTTCCATTCGCATTCTACTCGCCATCTCTCCGGCCTAGCGCGCCCATGCGCTCCCTGCTCCATTGTGCGCTGCAAAATGGAGAGGAAAACGCCGACGCGACCAACATATGTGCGCGCCAAGTTTGCGCGCGTCTGGAAGTGAGACCACTGAGAGACACATCGGAAAGTTACTTGTGCGTGGTTGTGAGTCAACTTGCTAGAGCTCCTGCTGCTGAAGTCCAAGCTATGTATAGTCACATAAGTACAGGTACTGTATGTTCACTGAATGAGTGTATGAGCGAGTGTTCTGCAGGAGGAGTGCGGTGGCCACTCTGGTTTGAGTGCATTCCTCTGATGCATCCTAAACTCCCTGTGGAATCTCCCATTCTGCTGCGTGAGCGTTGTTCGGGCCGGACTTAACACCCTCATCTATCTGCTCCACTCTCCCAGGATTCTGTTATCTGCATGTCACTGCGGACGTCCGCGCTGTGACCAGCACGAGCAATTCTGCTTACTCCGAAATCCCACTGTCCATTTTTAAAAAACAAAGGACGAAAAAAAAGCACGTTTTCCAATGATGAATGTGAAGATATGAAAAATTCCCTAATCAGCATCACAGAGCAGTGCACTTGATGATCTACAAACCACGTTAAAACGTCCCCGATGACGACCAGGTCTGAAACACCGCGGCTTACATTTCCTCTTCCTCCACAAACTCCGCAGCATCATATCGTAACTAATTACCCAACATGTGGTTCACCATGTACTGCTGGACAGAAAAGACTGGAGTCATTTTCTGCCGCGGTGCTGCAGCAGCAGCAGCAGCAGCCGATTTCCTTCCCTAATTACATCTGGCATCCGTCCACCACTCAGTTTGACTTCATTATAAGATGGAGGTATTCTCTCGTCAATGATTCTACTCAATTACTCCGGCAAGTTCCTCCCTACAATCAAACTCAACTATGCATATTGTAATCAAAGACGCCTTTCATACCGGCTCGGACACATTACACCGTATTGTTGGACTGAATGGACCCGGTCATTTAGGCCCATTTAGGCGGTTAATTCCACCTGTCAACACCATTGTTCCCCCGCTTACCGCTACAGTGCTGCCTGTTCTAAGCTTTATGCCCGCCATTGTTCAAGTTGCGCGTTTCACTCTGCTCTTAAGCAACTGTGTTATATTCAAAAGGGGTTTTGTTTGCTGGCTTCAATCCCACACCTTATGCTCGCACTCATTTCTTTGTCGATGCACAAAAAACCCTGCCAGGAAACAAAATGTTTTGAGGTTGTTAAAATCCAGGCTCTGATTATACCATATGCATCTTCTCCTACGACTACTACTACTACTACTACTACTAAATACAAGGTTAAGTTTTAAGATACAATAAAAATTGCTACCGCGAACTTGAAAATAAGAAGTCATCTGCAGTTGAAGTGGCTGAGTGGGAAATCATGTACATTCCTCCAGGTGCTTCTATTTCACTCTTGGTTTGTCACATTAAAAAAAACACTCAGGGTAGCGGCGCTGTAATAAGATGCATAGTTTGCAGTAGGGAAGGAATGTGCTGCAAACATCTGCATTGTGAGGTGTGTCCTCAAGAGAACAAGTGCTACTCCCCACACACACACACACACACACGGGATAGTCAGAGTGCAGTGAAGCACTTCGTATTGAGCGATTCGAAACAGAGGGGCCCCATCAAAGTGCAGGAGAGGCATTGATTTTCTTTTTTTTTGGGGGGGGGGCACCAACCAAACAAAATTTTGAAGCTTTCTGCCTCTTATCTGTCCGACTCTCCTTTCCCCTCTCAAACATCTCAGAGCTATTTTGGTGTTACGCTGTTTACGTCATGTTACATGCACAGACCTGACAGTGAAAGTATGAGAGTGGGTTGCGGACCGGGTTTCAGGAGGGCCGTAAAACCTCACGCCGCTGCCCCCGAAACAAACTGTGACTAAAGCCACGAGGTGATTTAATTATTAGGTCGATGCAAATCACTTTATCCCAACCAGAGAAGACGTCTTAGTCATTATTGTCAGCCAACAGTTACAGCTTAATTGAACATTTTTAAAGCTTAATGAGGAGCTGATTTGATTAATATAACGAGGGCAGGGAGGGACAAGGACTCCCACCAGGATGGTCCATGCTAAATTTAAAAAAAAATTATGCTGTTGTAGTTATTTCTGGTATCTTAATAATGTCTTTGAATCTACTCATTTACTTCTGCATATCAGCATGAGTCTTTAAAGCCAAGTGTGATCTTCCTGCGTGGCCCCAGAGTCCATAAGACAACACAGATTTATTCAATAAGAGGGAATGTAAAGAACATTAATGCTTTTCACTTCCCCTTTATTGCCTGTATAAGCACTGCTCGTTTGGACTTTACTTCCCTCTTAGTCTCTCACTCTGACTCTGTCCTGCTCCGAATGTGCAGCGTAACACACTGCAAACTCCACAGCGTTATCAGTATCCAGGCCTGTAGTGAGGCGACAGTGTTAAAATATAACTTCTATTATAATGAACATTCTTCATCCTACTCCTTCTTATCTCAAGGCCAAATCTGGGACAGGCCCATCTCTCTCTCTCTCTCTCTCTCTCTGCCCCTCTAACACACTCACTCTACTTCGCTCTCTTGCTCTCTCTCGCTCATACACACACGCACGCCGCGTGCACAAACCCGCACTCGCACACGCCCTCCTAATGCTGTCTGCTATGTGCCATAAAAGAAGAACCACTCCAGTAATAACAGTGATTTTATCCACACCATCATTACAAGAATGCATCCTGGACAAAGAGCACACGCTAGTCGGATTCAAACTACAAAGAAGCTGGCGTAGCCAATAGCCTTCAGAGGGGGAACGGGGAAAATACAGACGTAATTATTTCCACAAAAATGGACAGGAAATTGCATCAGTGTGCAGCATGTAGAAATTGTGCATTTATCTTGTTCTATCAGGTAAATAAGCTGCAGTTTAAACAGCTGAGGTCGGTTGCCATTACCACCCTCCTTCAATTGTAATGTGTTACCGTTGCTTGTTTGTCTGAATGGATCAAAGGACAGTATCTTCACTGTCATTATGGCTTATCATTACCAGCTATGTGGAACAATACAGGACTGCACGCACCAAAACCTCACACTTGAGGTCGCTATCATCTAAATGACATTTTATACTTTACTTCCTGCCGATAAAATTGTTTTGAAAAACTTACGACATAAAGATTACCTGTGCTTCCACCAGGGTGGCGTTGGCCAAGCTCTCGTTAATGAAGACGTGAACCAGGGCCGTGGCACAGAGCGAGGGGGCCCCGCTGTCGTTGACCCGCACCACCAGGCGATGCAACCCTCTGTGGCGCCGCTCCAGAGGTTCTGCCAGGGTAATGACTCCATTGGTGTGACCGATTTCAAACAGTCTGAAGGGGTTCCCCCCCACAAGAGCATAGCGAAGGTCTGCATTTGGGCCTGTGTCTGAGTCGATGGCTGTTACAGTCCTGACTATGGTGCGAGCGCTGCTGGCAGGTGGGAGAAGGGTGTAGGACTCATTGGCTGGAGAGGTGATTGAGGGGGCGTTGTCGTTTTCATCTGTCACAAAGAGCGAGATGGTAGCAGTGGCGGTTTTGCGCGGCTCCCCTCCGTCCACAGCTCGGACACGGAAGGTGTAGGTGGCCAGTTTCTCACGGTCAAATGACGCTGAGGAGAAAATGGTTCCCGTGTTGTTCTCGATGGAAAACACTTCTTCACCTCGCTCTCTCTGGCCATCCTCTCCCACCACCTTCTCTTCAGCCTTTTTCGGATCAGCGCCGTCCATCTCTACAAACAGGCTGAGCTCTGCATTCTCACCTTCATCTGCATCAGTCACCGTGACCATGCCAACGGGGCTGTTGGCAAGCAGGTTCTCTTTGACGTAGAAAGTGAAGATTTCCTGAACAAACTTTGGCGCATTGTCATTTCGGTCAGTCACCTGAACAACAACAGTCGCAGAGCCTTGCAGAGAGGGGGTGCCCTTGTCTTTGGCAATAACCCTGAGTTCATACCTCTCTCGCTGCTCACGGTCCAGAACCCCAGTGGCTCGGATATCTCCATTATCAGCATCTATGTAAAACGGCCCATTAGCAGCAGAGTCCAAAGAGTATGCAATCTCTGCGTTCTTGCCACTGTCTGCATCTGATGCTACCACAGTGACGACCCTCTCACCAGGTGAGTTGTTCTCTGCAAAGTGAACCTCCACGACATTCTGAGCAAAGGTTGGGGCATGGTCATTGATATCTACCACTCGCACCATCAGAGAGCTGTTACTGGACAGACTGGGGCTTCCAGAATCCACTGCCACAATGGTGACACTGTACTCTTTGGTGGCCTCGTAGTCCAGCAAGGCAGAAGTATGTAGAAAGTATTTTTTCTTGTTCCTGTAAAAAAACAACAACAACAAACAAACAAAAACAACACAATGGATTTCATGATTATAGTTGGTACCAAAAACAGTAATATTTATGTCTTGTCCCCAAAGCAGTTAAATAATAGGCTACAATAGTGCTGCTCTTTGGCTGTTGGGAAACAAAAAAGATATTTTGTCTGGTTATTTAGTTGTAGTAGGAGGAATCTTTTATAATATGTTTTGTTTAGTAATTGTTATAATCTTTGTGCAGACGTGCTTTGAAGAGATCTTCCTTCATATCTGACGTCATCTGCAGAGACAGCAAAACTAACTACATACATCAACCATTCAGTTCTGCTGAGGTCATCTTCTGACTTATGCTTCACCTGACAATGTCCACTAAGAGTGATGTAGCCTCAGTGAATGAGTGGTTTAACCTCACTGAATGGGTGACAACATATGAGCTAAATTAAAACGAAATATGCCTGTACTATTGAGCCGCGTCTCTGAATGCTAAATGGGGGCTTTTAAATTGTTGAATGGAGAGTTCCTGGTTGCTTTGAAGCAGGTGTAATGATTATTAAGTCAGCCTTTGCTTATTATGGATGTTTTATGGATGTTTTAATGCATTTCCCCCCTCAGGTGAAGAAAGTGGTGCCTCATGGTTCACTAAGACTTGAAACGCCTAATTTTTTGATTACCTCAGCACTATTATTTTTGTCCCATAAGATGAGTAACACATCATCCCACTCAAAACACATGAAGTATTCTATATTGGTTCATAACTACATCTAAAAACGTTCACATAAATAACTTAGTATTTATTAAAAGTGTCCCTTACCTGTCAAAGGCTTCATCTGCAGGCAGTGGTGGGAGTGCTGTTTCACCAGCTGGCTTCAGCGTGAATGGGACATCTCCTACAACCGTGCACGTCACAGCCCCGTTCTCACCTTGATCTCGGTCTGACACCTGGACCAGAGCTACTGGTGTGTCCACCAGAACGTTTTCAGGGACTAGCGCTGCACCGTCTCGTACAGGGATCCGTCCAATCTTTCTGATCTCTACCACTGGCACGTTGTCGTTTTCGTCCCGCACCGCCAATACTACAGTGGTTCGATCTGTGCGAGGAGGCTGACCCCTGTCCCTGGCCATTACCGAGAACCTCAGTTGAGCCACCTCCTCCCTGTCAATCCTGTGAAGAACGCTCAGCCATCCAGTTGCTTCGTCCAGCCGCAGAAGTCTCCTGACCGATTCAGTGGCGGCTCCAAAGACGTACTCCACCTGCCCGTTGACTCCAATGTCACGGTCTGATGCCCTGACCTGGAGCACAGGTGTACCTGGAGGGGCGTTCTCTGCCATTTCTGCCTCATAGGTGGACCTCTCGAACTGTGGGCTGTTGTCATTCACATCAGTGATGGAAACACGAAGCAGGGCCTGGGAGGAACGAGGCGGGTTCCCTCCATCTCGAACTCTGAGGATGAGCTCATACGAGTCCTTCTGCTCGCGATCCAATGTGCCTTTCACAATGAGCTGCGGCTGTTTCTCACCATCTGGTATGTCTGCGACTTGCAGTTCAAACACACTGCTCCTGGCTCCTCCTCCGTTATCTCCACTTCTTCCCCTGCGGTCCCCAAGTCCATCCACTCTGGTCATGGGGTTTCCTCCGCCGGTGCGCCTTGCTGAACTTGACCCCGCTCCACCATCTTGGATCAGCTCATAGCGGTCAATGCCATTCCGGCCAAAGTCCCTGTCTGTGGCCGTGGGCAGCAGGTACAGGGTTCCTATTGGGCGGTTCTCCTCCACTGAGAGCTGCAGCACAGGTGAGGGGAACGAAGGTGTGTTGTCGTTGATGTCTGTTATGACCACGCGGCCCTCGAACAGGTCCACCCAGCTCTGCAGTGGCCCTATGACTGACACCTCAAAGTCCAAGAAACACTCGTTCTCATCGAAGATCATCTGGCACTGCTGAAGCTTCTCCCGGTCAATGCGGCGTGGCCCAGTCGTCAGCTCACCCGTCACGTTGTCAATCTTGAAGTACTCTGAGCCGCTCTCCAGGGCGAAGGTGACGTCCCCGCTGCCAGTGCCGGCCGTCAGGCCCAGGTCGGCGGCCACGTTGCCGATCTTGACGTCAGGCGGGCCCTCCTCTGCCACCCGGTACCGGAGAGCTGAGTCTGCAGCCGGTGGCTGAGTCAGCAGCTGCAGCAGTAAGAGCACGAGGCTGAGAGGCTGCGCCGCGGAGCAGTGCACTGCGCCAAGCCTCTGCATGGCTCCTCTGTCTCTCTCTCTCTCCTCACAGACCTGTCTCCTTCTCCTTCTTCTTCTCCTGCTCCTTCACCGCTGTTGTTGCTGCTTTGTGCTGCGGTGCAGGTTCACCTCGCGGCGCGTGGGTGCTGTGATTGATCCCCCTCTCTCTCTCTCTCTCTCTCTCTCTCTCTGCTGTCTTTCTGTCTCTCTCTCTGCGGGCAGACTGCTGCGCGAGGTCCCGCACTCTCTGGACTTCACTCCTCCGTGTCCTCCTCCCTCCCCCCGCTCCGTTTGCGGTCTTTGGCAACTTCTATTAGAGTAATCCCGTCGCGTTGCGCAGCTGTTCGTGCCAAACAGATAGCAGGAGCACCATCCCGCCGCGAGACATTAAAGGACTAATTCACCAAGCTTCCGATTAGTCCACTGCACACCCCCCCTCTCCGTCCTGTCAACAATCGGAGTGTCCCCCTGTCACGCGAGGACGCTCATCGCCTCGTGGAGCCGGTTTGTTTTCCTGTTGTTTTTATTCCAGTCACATTTGGGACAGTTCGGAACTGCAATGCAGCAGCTCCACACAAAAGAGCCGAGGAAACACGCGCCCGCACACGCGCACACACACACACTCACTCGCTGCTGCGCTCCTCGGACGCCGAGCGGAATGAACTCACATCCTCAGAGAGGAGCAGAGATCTCTCTCTCTCTCTCTCTCTCTCTCTGAGGAGAGAGGGAAGAAGAAGAAGAAGAGTTGCTGTGGTGCTGCCGCTTGGATCTGCTCTTACCTCGGGATATCCGCTGCGTCTTTGCGCGTTTCCCGCAGTGGAGCGAAGCAAGCGCCGGATTCCTTCACGCAAGTTTGCGGTGAAACGGGAGGAGTGTGTTTCAGCTTTAAAACAAGAGAAAATAAGACTCTCTCTCTCTCTCTCTCTCTTTCTCTGTGTGTCTCTCTCTCTCTGTGCAAAGAGGAAGATCCCGACGTCAGCATCAATTTGGCGTAATCCTGCGCATCCTGCGTCCGGGATGGATGTCTCAGTGATGGACCGAGTGTGGATGCGTCTTTTTCCAGGAGTCCCGCATTCTCTCTCTCTCTCTCTCTCTCGCTCACTCACTCACTCTCTCTCTCTCCTCCACATGCGCCTCCTCCTCTTCCTCTTGGCTTTTTTTTCTCTCTCTCTCACCTGCACTGCTTGGGACTCTGCTGCTGCTGCTGCTGCTGCTGCTGGTCTCCAGCGATGCTGCAGTCTCTCTCTCTCTCTCTCTCTCTCCCTCTCTCTCTATGTCTCTCTCTCTCTCAGCTACTGCAACATTTTCCCCGGCCGCGTAACTCGATCGCTGAGCTGTAACGGGAGAGGCAGCAGAGGCGGTGTTGGGTCGCCTCGTGTGTGTGTGTGTGTGTGTGACAGACCTCACCCCCCCCCCTCGTCGTCCTGTCATACAGAAAGATTAAATGGCTCCGGGTCCCGGCCGCTGACAGCTCCTGGTGGGAGAATATCTTTATTCACACGTTCATACAAAGGACAAAGAGCAGCGCAAGAGGAGAGGAGGAGAGGAGGAGAGGAGGAGAGGAGGAGAGTGATCCGGCTCCGGCACGAGTCCCCTGTAGGCTCAGTCCCATTTCTGCTGGTGCAGCTATTTTGCCGGGACAAGTGTGGAGGGCTTCATTCATCCTTCTCTGAGAGAGAGACAGGCATTGGCACAGAGCCGCAGACAGAACGGGATAGCTCTAATACTCAAATACTCATAACCCACAGTCACGCGCAGGCGTCCCTAACACTGTGAGCAGCATTATAGAGATATGTATTGTTTATGATTGACATAAAGCCTACATAGACAAATCAAGTAGTAATAGTGTTCTATGTGCACCGCACCACGCTCTCTCTCCATCTCTGTCAGTGTCAGACATGGTTCATGTTGTTTGGTGTCTGTGCGTCTGCCTTTACGCGCAGCCGCGCGTAAGGATGCTGCGTGCGTGTGCGCGCACATGTGTGTGTGTGTGTGTGTGTCAGCGGGCCGACCGGCTCCACGAGGAGCGCAATGCAGCACCGGTCTGCTGCCACTGAACACTGCCGGGCTCTGCACGCTGCTGCTCTGTTAAAACCCCCTCTGCATGTCTAATGTCCCCCCACCCCCACCACACACACACACACACACACACACACACACACACTCACGACATAATGTTATTGGCTTGGGCCATAGTGTTGTGTGTACCAGCCATTAGTGAGCAGTTATGGCTGACAGAGAGTAAACAAAGACTGACAAACTGCAGGGAGAGGTCACATATCTGTAACCCCCCCCCCCCCCCCCCCCCCCCCCCCATCCCCCTCCATCGCACTCACTCTGGGACGCACCTGCAGGAACGGGCCTGCGCGTGTCGCTCGACCCTCGCGCGCTCCCGAGGCCGCAGTTTGCGCCGCGGCGTGTGCACGTGGATGCGCGTGGATAGGAACACGTGGTGTGCGTGTAACTCCGCTGGGTTCAGATCAGTTCACTACTTGAGTCGATTCAGGAAATGGGTGGCAGATTTGACCTGATTAAAAAAAAACGCCTAATAAAAATGTGTTGGCCTGGGCACGCTGCTATATCCAACCCATTAAGATATAATTGAGCATGAATCCGCTTTCATCAGCAAATGAACTGCAGTTACAATTTGCATACTGAATGCAAAGTGAACTGTGTGTGTGTGTGTGTTTGCCCGTGTGTGCAAACACACTTGTGTTTATGCAGGATGATCTCTGGAGAAACATAACCTGGGATGACATCCGCTTGATCTCAGAGGTCTGATCTACTGTGAGCCACCACAACACAGAGGAGGATCACAAGCGTCTGCACATGGTCTATGACGACTGTGGAGAAAAATGAAGAAAATCCTGACATACATATTTGACAGTGTCTGGCAACAACAACTAGGCTTAATATTCAAATGAAGGATCAGGGATCATGTTTGCCAGACATCCTGAAGGCTCATTCTTTGCACTCTTTAAAGCCACATGGCTCAGACACTACTCTCGTTGATATGTAAATTTCCAACCATCCATCCGTACATGCGTTCACTGGCTTTTTAACATCTTTATTGGGTCAGGGTTGCGATAGTGAAATATCCAACAAACATCTCAAACAATCCCTTCTCTGTATTATTAACCACTGTAGTAGGATTTAATATTCTGATTTCACGCTGTGGAAAAAACAACACAAAGTTCACTGCAGTTGTTTCGAGAGCAACTAGTAATATCATGATGGATAAAAAAAGCTCATAGTCAGACACATTTAGATGACGAGACACTAGTAGATGACTCATTGCAAGAGCAGAGCGCACGTGGGTCATTTGACAGGTAGCCCAATAAAATCCTTTCACTCTGTACTGATAAAATGATGGGATTAGTCTTTTTGTAGCCCTTAAGCTTCCCTATATGACAGATCTTCTTTCCTGTTGAACGTCAGAGCTTTTTTCTTCTTCACTGAGTTCGGGATGAGAGGAGAGTTTGTAAGAGATGGACGAAAAAAATGCCTCCGCACTGCCTTTAAATGAATGAGCATGGCATCGCCATGTGTTTTCCACTGTCAGCAAAATCCCTGACCATCAATATACAGTATAACATGTTTCTCAGTGCTCTGACTTCCTGTCCCTGTCACTTCATTCTACCACATTTGCGATCTCAGGGACACAACATGGATTAACTTTAAAAAAAAAAAAAAACCAACTGATTCCTTAATTAACACAGTTGGGCCTTGTTGCTTTTAACATTAGACAAAAATAACTACCCCACCCCCCCCACCCCACAGTTGCTGCTAATAATTCACTATAGCTCGTCTCTGTCTTCAGCTTCTTTGGTGCAGATCGAATCTGTGGTCCTTGGCTGTCTATTGACAAAACACTTATTGCAATGTACCTGTGCCACATTTGATTGTTGGCGCAGTAACCACCTCGCTCCGTTCAGCTGCAGCAGGTCTACCAGCAGATAACTCAGCATCTGAGGCCTTTGGAACAACAAATCTGTCCCCGTGGCCTCAGAGGACATAAAGCACCTCGACAGTCCTGTTCTGACTCACCTGAATCACATGACAGAGCAGATACAAGCCCAGGGGGTTGTGGAAGGATCCTGTCAGATGGTGGACTTCAATCAAGTGTTTACTGCGTTGAGCCATTAACTACTTCACACCAACCTCTAACATCTCACCTGTCAGTGGTCCAGCAGCCTCCTGATGAGGAAGAGTAAATGAGGCAGGGCGGAGTTAAATCTAACACCCTCCTAATCAGCGCTAGTGACTCTCAATGATGTCTGTGTACTCCATCCACTGCTCCTCTTCCATTACACAAATGACTGCACCTATTAGGAATCCGTTTTTATCTTTTTTAAAAGATTGTATGTAATGTTACAGGTAGTAGCCTTATCCCGGATGTTGCGAGAAGTCTGCTCACCAGTCTGACCCCAACAACGTGCTCACAGCAGGAGGAGACATGGGCTGGTTTGAGAAGATGCTTCTGAAGGCACAGTGTGTACAGGAGTGGGAGGAGAGATGCCGCCTGCTGAGAGAGGCACTCAAATGAGGCAGTGCAAAGTGAACTGTTGGTATTTTGTTGGAGAAAGTGTTATGTTCATTGCACTTGAGCATAAAAGTCACAGTGCTCCATCAATTTGCGGTGCGACTTCAATCAGCCTCCGTAATTGGTGCTTGTTGCAAACACACACCAAAGAGAATCCACAACATTTAAATGAAGCATTAAGAAAACATTTTCTGGCAACTGGAAGCCGTTAAAACACTGTAAGAAATTGATTCTCCTGATATCTGTTGTCCACAAATGTCTGTTTTGGACTGAATGAAAAGCCTCTCCTGCAGTGGATTAAATCCCGCCACCATCTGCAGGCGGCGGGACATATACAATATGTTGATAAATCTGCTTTCAAGAAGCGCTACGCCACAGCGCGGTGCCATTATGCACGGCCTTCCACTGTGTTTACCTTTATTAAATCATGCGCAAATGATACCAGTCTCCTGCAAAGTAACCACATACATCAGTCTCATCCATTAAGATATAAACGGGAGATATGTGATCGGCCCCTGCGTATTATTGCCACATCTTTACCTCCGCTATTTATCCCTGAACTAGATTCAGACACTGTTGTGTCTGCAGTGTTTGGTGTTGTGTTGGAAAGCGGATTATTGCATTGATGTTGGGAATTCAAATGGCCACGTCAACATTTTCCTTTTCTATCATGATTGCACAAGTGTACATAGAAACACGCCTTTTGCCTCAGGGTGCAAAGTTAAGATGCGGCGTGTGCAGGTTGTGCCGCTAGCACAGAAATTGCATCATGACATCTTTGAGAAACCTCTTTTTATTTCTTGAACTGTTGTCGTCATGCACCGCTGTGATTGACATTCCTGCCTTAGACTGAAGACAACTGTGATGTGTCTGCCTAAGAGTAAACTTACTAATCATCCTCCAAGTCCTCCAAGTTCACACTTTCATATCACAGTGTGTGTGCTCCAACTACATGAACCAAAAGTGCAGGTCCGAGACTAACAACTCTGGACTTTTTGTTCCAACTGTGGAACAGTTTTTGTAAGAAAGGAGGGAATAAAAGAGGTTACAGGGAAGGATGTTAAATCTTCCAATACCAATCCCTGAAGAAGAGCGCTTGGCGTTGGCAGATTTATAAAGGTTGATGAAAGCTCTTTTATGGGAAGGTGGATCCCTTGCACCGAGGCCATATACCTCCTTCCTTTCCTCTGTCAAGTGTTTCAGATCACGGAGCACCAAAACAATTACATTAACAGGGGAATAGGTTTGTTAAGCAGACTGTCAATCTGTACAAAGTCAGAGAAACAGTCCTTCAACAAGGTACAAACGCCACAGACAGAAGTGCTGATCAGAAGAGAAGCAAATGCCATTCACTAGACCCCAACACAGGACACATGAGTTTTACCCACAGATATTTAATCTGTAGTATTTCCTGTATGGTGCAGTCGTGCTGTATCTAAAATTTGTCAATTTGTACCGTCTCATGTCTCATATTGAGACATATTGATCTCTTCTGCATAGGTATCTTTTGTATATAT
>JAFBJQ010001992.1:122691-151830 GCA_016785345.1 Trinectes maculatus
CAGTAGAGCGACTTTACGTCAGGGCATGTTAGCACTTGGGATGACCTTTCCTTGTTGTGCGATGGAATAAGTACAACACCACGCCACTGAGTGAGAGAATAAGTTATTGCTGGGGACTGATCAGACTCCTGGTTCAAGTGGAGATTCAGAATGCATATCATTTTGCTGATAGTCAACATGTCAGACTGGGATTGGTAATAAAGACATATCGCTCTTTCATACCCCCCCACCCCCCCGTCTCCCCCTCTCGTCTTCCCTCTGTCTCCCCCATCTCCATTTTTGCTGATTGCTTTGCACCATTAATATTTCATGTGTAATGTGGCTCTTTTGGACAGTGTGAGCATGTGTATGTGCCCCTGTGAGCCTCTGCTTGTGCGTACACGCACACACGCACACACACACACACACACACAGACGATCCTGTCTCTGCATACGGTTATGTGTGTGCACATCTCTGTTTGTGTGTCTGTGCCGCAGTATCAGATTCTGCTCTCACAGCTGTCGGCTGGTCTCACTTTGGTTGTGATCTGTCTGTCTGCCTCTCAACCTTCATCAGCTCCTTCTGTTTCACTCGCTTTCCCCCCCCCCCTTCCTTACAAGTTTCCTATCACCACGCGTCTGTTCTTCTTTTCTTCTTCTTTCTACGGTTTGTGAAGCCAAACTGTGCCAAAATATAAGGCAGATCTGTGGTTTTATTGTACAGGATATTAAATGGTAACTGTTTTTAATTCTAATTTGATGTAAAAAAAAAAAAAAAAGATATGGGACTCAAATGATTTGTCTGTTTTATGTCTCTTGACAAAGTTGGACTGTCGGACCTGATATAGCAGACTGATGAGAAAGCCTTTAACTCCACGCCAGTCTTCTGTTATGGGCTATTGCATGACATTGCTCCCTGTGCAATAAGTGATGGAGTCCTGTATGGAGGGCAAGGCTGCCGCGGCAGTCGAGTGACAGCCTCATATTGAACAGGAATGATAGGTCGGATCAGGTTTGATCGATTGGCCAAACACAGTTTTAAAACAGTCTGGGAATGCGGCTACAGAGATTTGGAGCTGGTCAGATTCATATGCAAAGCTTTTCACTTGAAGGCTGTTTGTACCTTATGGAGTGTCAGTTTAGTGTCAGCGTTTTTCTCATGGATCGTTTAGAGTTGATCGGCTCTGACAGTGTTTATTAACCTGCGGGATTATAGAGAGGCCAGACTGCTTTAACATGACAAACCAAAACAACTCCATAATTCCCTATTTACGTCTTTACTGTGTATTGTGCGCCTTTATACTCGAAGCCATTAAGGAAATATTGATCATAATAACAAGTAGTAATAACAATGATACATTCAAACAAACAAACAAACAAACAGTCAAACTGACGGCATACAGCAGAACTGAGGCAAAACAATGTGCATGCCACTTTAACTCCCTAGTGAATAACCCATTTGTAAATGACCCATCAGACAATCATTCCAGAAACCCACAGAAAATCCTGTGTGTGTGTGTGTGTGTGTGTGTGTGTGTGTTTCAAAAGCCTCCTGCTGATTACAGGCGCACACTGCACCTTAATGAACACAATCACCACTGAGACACACACTTTCCATTTATTATCCTTGTCTCTCATTATGGAATTTCGATGTGTGTGCTCCTGTGAATGTATTCGATCACTCGCACACGCGCGCACTTGTGTGTGTTTGTGTGTGTGTGTGTGTGTTTTGCTGGTGTACGTGTACATGTGTATGCATTAGCTCTAGTCCGCCGTGGACCCAGGCGTGTGATTGGCTGCGGATGAGAGCTATGGTTGGCACAACAACATTTCCGCAGAAGGCCATAAAGCAGTAGGCCTGTAGCGCAGGCAGCATCTGCCCCTCCGTCGCTGCCAGCACACACACACACACACACACGCACACACACACACACACACGAATGGATTTGCAGAACGACACTCACAGATTAACATACACGTATCGACACACACTAGATAATTCAAAAGCCTCCCTGTCCCTTGTGCCAATCTATCCCCAGTCCTGGAACCTGTCAGGCATTCTGTCACTCTGCTGACCCCTCTCTGTCTCCTCCGTCTCTGCCACAGCTCTGTCCCTCACGCTCTGTCTCACCGTCTCACGTTCAATCCTCCATCTCTGCACCCTGCTCGTCTTTTCTATATTGTTTTCTACATAAACTCTTTCTACAAACCCCGCTTCTCCAGCGCCGTGCTCATTTGCTTCCTTCTTCTCCTTTACTGTCCTTTCGCAGCACCAAACACACAGGTGTGTCCTTCTCCCTCTCGCTCGCACTCGCAAACACGCACACACAAAGACGCACACAGTCGCTGCTCTGCCACCCACGCGTAGGTTGCTGTGGCCAGGAGACTCTGTCATAACTCAAAGGCTGACCTTTCATAAGCCACTGCTCGAGACAGATGAATAGCTATAGCGCTGTGTCAATGTGTTGTTGTTGCCCTGTGTGTGTTTGTGTGCGCGCGCGCGTGTGTGTGAGTCCATGTGTGAGAGAGTGTAAGAATGGTTGTGTTTGATATTTATCAGTGAGAAAGTGCATGCTACTGTGCACAAGTGTGTATTCTGTGTGCACGTGGGTGGGGTGGTAATGCATCATAAGCTTGAGACTGTATGTGACTGTGTGTGTGTGTGTGTGTGCACGTGTTTGTAGCCTGGGTGAAGGTGGAGATATGGGGAACAGAATCATCTGCTGGTTGTGTCTGCATTATTTGTGTCTCCTTATTTCCTGACGTGTCAGTGTACAAGTGATTCATATTATCTGAATTGTGTTTACAACAGCCCTTACAAACTACACAGGCCTGTTTGAATCAGCATGTGCAAGGTTACTTTAATGAGACTATGTACTTGCAGGCCCCCTGGACATGTTACCATCGTATTGAAAATCAATACACTTTCTGTCCAACACTGTCTTTATCAAAGGTTGGTCTCTCTCTCTCTGTCTCTAGCACATGCAACACACATACATGAACACAGACACGTGTACAAACCAAGGGGAAAATGCAAATCTGCACACACACACACACACACGTATGCGTAACTGTCCAGAATGTGATTTGGCTAAATTACATTAACTGAAAGGCAAAGTTGATATCGAGCGATTTGTCCATAATTCTACAATAACATTCATGTTTTTCTTTTCTTTTTTTTTTACCTGGCTTCTCTTTTCTTGGAAGCTTTGTGGGAACAAACGTTTGCAGCTGCCTGTTGCTACAGTTTTTCTGTCATTGTAAGAGCGTTGTGCGCTTGTGCTTTTTCCTCCGACTGTCAGAGAGACAACATTATGTACAATCTTCTGGACGGTAAAAATTAAAAAAAAATACCCCACATAACATTTTCCACTTCAGGTCTTTTCTTCCTCTGTCTCTGGTAACTACAAAAGCCATGGTAACAACGTTGCCATGACCACGTTCAAACCACTGGCAGCAGACACACGGCGCATTTGACCGATCGTTTAAAGAGTCACTTTTATTTTGGTGGAAACGCATAAAAGTTTCTGAACAAGCGTAATCACTCAACAGCCACTCGCATGTACATATGCACAAAAGGCAGCACACGCCCTGACAGACCGTCTGCTCATAAGCGGAGATGAATTATACATCATGTTCCCACTCAGGGCTTCTACCGCTGCCAGACTGAGTATCAGGCTAAAACGCTGAGACAGCGTGTTTCAGTTGAACTTGGGGTAGAAAAAAAAATTACAGATGACTTAGAGTTTGACAGATTGACAGATTTAAAACTCATACATTTCATGTGCAAATGTTGTCATGAATCCCCTACATTAAACAAGGATCTTTCTTGTTTGTCTAATGGGAAAGGCCCTTTACTGCTTCCACTATTAGGCTTTGCTGCAAAAATGAGAGTCAAACTACATTTATTCAAATCCAAAACATTGGAAAGATATGAATAACGTGTTTTTCTTTTCCCTGCAGAACATCAGGATATATCACAAGTGGACCACAAACCAAATGGCAAAGATAAAAGAGCACATGGAGATAGAAGTGAATTACCAACAGAAAAAGACACAATAAATCTTATTACTTCTCAAACCTCTCTCTCTCTCTCTCTCTCTCTCTCTCTAAATATATATATACTGGATTACTGGATTACATTTTCGCCACACAATAACCATACTTTGTCACTGGATTCTTATCCACCAGAAAGGATGGGCTGCACAAACTGCAGTTGGGAGTTGTTACTGATCTCAGTGACACATAAGGACATTAATGTAACAGATACAGTGGCTCCCTCTTTGCCTCTCGGAGAAAAGGGAGAAATGACTTACAGATACCGGAGGGGTCACATAATAGCAGCCTAATGATCTCTGTCTCTATTTGCTAGCAGCACAAAAGCAACCACTGATAGTGAAAACAAAGAATCGCACAATCGTAACTTAATAATGCAACCAACACATGCGGAGTGCCTGTCTCCCTACAGTACCTTTGCTTACAGTGTGTGTGTGTGTGTGTGTGTGTCTCCAAGCTGCTGACTCGGCAGAGCTTTGCATTGACTGTAGTTCTAATAATAGACGCGAACATGTTTGAATGGAACGTGACTGTGTGTACTGTCCTGCCTACGTCTCAACTCCCTGCTGAGTTTAAAAGCAGAAAGGTCCGGGCTGTGCACATGATGCATGCACATCCAGGCTCTGTCTTCATGCAGGGTCGATGTGTAGTGCACGCGTTCCTCTACGTGCACGCTACTGACTTTAAACTGCATGCGTCTATATAGGTAGGCAGCTGCATGGGTCTCTGTGGACAAGTGTGAGTCACTTTGGACCAGACCATGTTTATTACTTCTTGTTGTTAATCCCTGCCAAAAATACAGACCGCATTGTCTTCATCCATGGGACTTTGGGGAGGATGGGAAGAAAAGAGGAGGGGGAGACAGAGACAAGGCAGAAAGGGGGGGTGGGGGGGGGTAAGAGGAGTCAAGAGAAATGGGAAGAGACGTAAAGAGAGGAGGAAGTGGGACCCCCGGGGGTCATTTCGACTTAACGCAGAAGGAGAGGTGAGAAAAAAAAGAGAGGAAGAAGCGTCTTACAGATGAAAGAGTGGGAAGATGAAGAGAAAGCTGCACCCTGGGACGTCAGGAGATTAGATGAGGTGTTTTGGCCGGATCATGGTTGAAACAAAGTTGTCTGTACATAGTGTCTATGCCTGTGTCTAAAGAACAAAGTGTAAATGAACTTTTCCAGTTGTTGGCTGGGCACGGCTGCAGTGTGCCATACGGTGATAACCGTATTTCAAAACATTAGCAAATGCGACGTCAGAAAGCTGGAGCATGATGACAGATTCCCCTTGGTTAGCCCCTCGTCGTCTGTGTTTGACCACATCTGTAACGTTCTGAACACATGTTCATAAGTGAGAAACAAGCCAGGCCATTAAGGCCTTGGAGCTGGGCGCTGTAACATGTGTCTCACTTGCTGTTTTTATTTGTTGCACCACAGAATGAATGTCTCCCAGTGGAGAAAGCCTGAAAGCATCCACCCCTCCTCGGCTCTCCTAAACAATCCTGCGCCCACTCTGCGGCCGAGTGATGGCTGCCGTTCACTCTTCCCTCCCTGAAGGCCAATTTGAAACAATAAATAAAGACATTTGATTATGGACGTGTTGAGAGATCACCTCTTAACAACCGGTTCAGAGAGAGAGAGAGAGAGAGAGAGAGAGAGAACAAATCGACCCCCAAGGTGCGTTCAAACTGAACACAAATTTAATGGGCAATGTGATTACACATGAAATCAATGTATGGACACAATGATACAGGGACAGTGAAGAGAGCTGGAGGAAAACGACAGAAAGAAGTGGAGCAGAAATAGAGGAGAACAAAGAAAGAGTTGGAGAAGAAAACACTTTCACGGGTGAAAGTTGATTTTGAAGAGCATAAGTGGACTTCGGTTCACTATGGAAACAGAGTTGGAACTTGGTGAGTGCAGCCAATTGTTGGGGGAAAAAAAAGAACATTCAATAGTCCCAAAAAATGGGAGGATGGATAGAATCTTGTGTGAGGCCAAAAAGAAAGTAAGGAAGAGGAAAAGAGGGGGTGGTACGGAATGCAAGAATGGAAGGCTGAAGGGAGAGAGTGGTTATAAAGGACACAATGTAAGGATTTGGGGAGACGGGAGAGGGAGAACGTTTGAAAGAGATGGTAGAGAGGGCTGGAAAGTCAGAGAGAAAAAAAGAGGTGGAGAAAGAGAGAGAGAGAGAGAGAGAGAGAGAGAGAGAATCAGGCCATTTATCCATCCCTCTGGAGACGGACACAGACTGAATTCAGGATAACTCATTCAAAACGCCAACTCCACTATAGCCACCGGGCGGCTGGGACACATCCAGCATACCTTCACACCATCACACCATCACTGACAGCAGTTTGGCATCTGTGACACAGTCGTACTCCCACGCACCACACAACACACCGGATGGTTGTCCTGTGTTGCCGTTCGAGGGGCAACACCCCGGACAACCCTGTTTGTTACTGATATGCAAACTAACGATGGAGGTTCTGACGGCACATCCTCGCTCAGTTAGCCCGGGGAAAGCAAAGCGCTGTCAGTGCCCCCACAGTCTCCCCCCACTGGCCCCAGAGTTTCCTTCACCCTGTCAGATAATTGGTCTCCACGGATACGATGCTGCTTTGTGCGAGAAGTTAAAATATAAGACGACTGTAAACACATGCAAACGCCATAGACAGACACATGCACACAAAGCGCTATAAGACCTGCTGCAAGGTGATGACTGCCCAGTCACTGTGGCTGTCTTGGCCGTTTAGCCTTTCAGGTAATGGGTGCAGTATCGAACACGGCCACACGATTCTATTCGATATTTTGTACCCCACCCCCACACAGTTTTCCTTCTTTCCAGTTTCATGTCTTAGAAGGCGACGTACATCCATGTGGTGTTTTGACCAAGCTTCTCGGCGCGTGGGTCTGTGCATGTGTGTGTGTCTACACGTGTAAGTCTGCGTGACCTTGTCAGACGCGTTCCTTTTTAATCATCTCTGGGAAATCTCAAGCATTCCTCTAAAATTGAACATGAAAGGTAACCTTCTCTATTTTTACTCGCCATCGCTCCGCGGAGGAATGGGGAATTATCTTTTTCCAGTTTCCCTTTGGATCCGTGGAAGGCGCCTGGATGGGACGGGGGGGGGGATAGAAGAAGAGAAGACAGCACACACACACACACACACACACATACATAAAATGTGAGTGGGTAGACGAAGGGAAGAAAGAGACCAAGTGCTGGGAATGCAGGAATCTTTGTGAAGCATGAAATAAATAAACCTAAACATTAGGTAGAACGCACAACTCTTTACTCCTCTGTTGTGTCGTTCATGAAACAAGGTGCAGACTCACAGTGCTGGGATGAGGTGCTGATTGGCTGAAACGAGCTGCATTTGAAGTAACAGGAGATGTGAAGCTGCCAGATACTCGACAGTGGTTTAACGGCTTGTCGCACCTTGACATTCACACCTGAGAGAGTGTGTAAGCACAAAGGCACACGTCGTAACCGGTCACCCTCGTCAGACACACACTCTCTACGTCCATCAGGGTCTCTTTCCCTTCGCCTGCTCTGTCGGAGGTGAGGGCAGCCTGCTAAGTGGTGGTGCTGGCTGGGCCTAAGGCGAGAGCAGGGAGACCTCACGTTAACACCGGCTGAAATATTTAACGGGAGCAATCCGACGGCGGTTTCTCTCAGTCGGACCCCGGCGGGCCAGAGCCATCAGAGACCAATTACGACCACTGCTTGAAAGGGCCGGATCAGGGGAAACAACGCGGGGACACGGACTCTGCACATACAGTATATGTCATGTGTGCGCATGTGGAGCATGAACAGACTGAAACACATTTTGTCTTTCTTTTTCTTTACTCCCGTTTGTCAGTGTTCCACTTAATCCACATTTATCCGTATCTTAGCAAATGGACCCACACACCCAAATGTTCCCTTTCAGAACAATATATACCAAAAAAAAGAAAAAGTGTATTTGGTGAATACAGAATTAACCAAGGACAGAGAGAGGTGGGCTGATGCACACGCATCCAGTCTGTCCACTGGTGACTCACTCCTGTTCTGTTGTCTGCAGCACACACCCGCATGAACATGATCTTCTCATTGTGACACGCAGACACACACACACATACACACATGCTGGTCGAGCATAAATCATTCATAATGATCATTAAAAGGCGGGGGGGGGGGGGGGGGTAGGGGGGGGGAATAAAGGGGGGGGGTGTAGGTGGGTGGAATAAATTGCTCCTCCAGCCCCCTCCCTTATGCAAAGTGATGTGAAGTGACAGGCCACCAGATAAGGAGCAATTACGGCGAGTCATCTGGGTTTGGGAGCATAAGGCCCAGGCTCATTGTAACTCAGTAACACAGACGCACAAACACACACAGGTAGCGATACACATGAACGTGTCACCGCACTGACACGTCTAAACGCACAGTGACAGACATGATCTCTCACTCACACGCGCTACACTTACCTTTGATTTATTCCCTCTGTTTTTTTTTATCCCCTCCCCGGCTAGAGGGAAAACGGTTCTTTCATTCCCCTCGTTTCCCATTGTGTAAGCCCCAGGGAGAAAAGGCACTTAAGATAACATAGGCACAACACGAGGAAGCAGAGCGGCTGCTGAGACGTACGCAACCAGAGGTGATGGTAACGAGGGAGCTCTATTCAGACAAAGATAAAATACCTCTTCTTGACTGGCAAATGACAGGCCTGGAGGCTGCAGCTGATTGGGACATTTTAACATTTGCTGTATTTATACACCATAGCCCCCCCCCGTTCCCCCCATGGCAATATTGAATTTCATTTTAATAGTGAAATCCCCTTAGTTGTGTCATAGAAGCAGTTCCCTCTTTTTCAATTGATTATAGCAAGAAAACTAAAAAAAAACAATACTTTTGTTTGTGGTAGATACCAATTATCATCAAGTCATTATACCAGTGTCTCATTTCAGGTATGAAACTGCTCCATAACTCGGAAAACACAACCTAATGGAGCCTATGAGTGTGGATACGGATGCTGCACATGCTGAAGGACTGAACTTCGAATACCGATTTTTATTTTTCATCTTGCATGGGAGTTCCAGGCTCTTCCCAGAATGTTTAAGGTCACTTCAGTTCACTCAAGGAAAAAGAGACAAAACTTTTATATTTCACTGCAGGAAGGTCCTACTGGTGATACTGGTTGTTCCAACATGACCTGTAGGAGAAGTGGAGAGCAGTGAAGTCATTAGAAATGGGGCAACCCGCGCAGATGTCCTAGACCCTGTATGCAGGTGATGCCAGGACTGAGCTCACACAGTGTGATTAATCACAGCTCAATTATTTTCGCTCAGTTCTATGTAAGGCTCATTAAACGAACCCTGGAAGCCCCGGAACATCTGCAGTAGTCGTAAAATAGTCACTTGCTGAAAGGGAAGCAGAGTTCAGTGGAAGGATGCGTTCTGTCTAATTTGAGCCCGGCCAAGATGATATTCAGAATAACAAAGAAAACAATCGTATTTATTCAGAATGTTCTGTCAAATGCATTGAAAATCACAGTAAGAACAGGTCTCACTGTCAGGGAAGTGCTCAATTAGGAATTGATGACGTGCTGTCGGCTTAAGCGGTTTGCCCCGTAAATACGTACAGACTTCGCACGGGAACTAGTTGGTGCCAGCTCTCCAACACCTCCACAGCGAGGCTACTGTGTGTTGTGTTTACTTATGTGAAATGGCCGGCTGGCGGGGGACACCGATGGGTTTGGGATCGTGGTTTATTCACAACACAGGGTCTACACGGTTGATATCAGAAATCTAAAGGAAATGCTTATTAGACTCGCGATATCAACCCCTACGGTGTGTCAAGAGGGACAAAAGGCAAATCACCATAATAAACTCTTATTTTAGCGTGGTATTATAGCGACATCTAGTGGCACAACTTATTATCTACATACGAATACATACATATGAATGTATGTTCCGACTAACGTCGAAATTTGGTTACGACACATTCTCAGGAACGGATCTCCGTCGTAACACGAGGACCCCCTGACTTCTCAGCCCATAATAATTAAAAATACATACAAAGACGCATTCACCTTGAAGTTGCTTAATCACTTTCCCACTGAATGCTACACAGGTGGGTCATATTAGGTTGAGGAGCAATTAGCAGTCATTTACCAGCTGTGAGGTTTCGAGGCAACATTAGAGAACTGATGAGCTCAAAAGTTCCCATTCAGTCTTGTTCCCAAAATGAATATGGAACAACGTAACAGCCTGTGCCAAACACAGACACACTGCACTGACAGAGATTAGCAGCAGCTCCAAGGTAAAATCAATCACAATATAAATAATGGGCCTGACAGATAGTCAATCGAATTGGCATTCAACATGTATGACCCATCTCTGAAACTGTCTTTTCAGCAGTGATGGATTCGTTTGCCTGTCTTAATTATTTTTCTTCATCACTTTTTAAAATGTTAATATCAATTACAGGTATGCTCAAACTTGACCTGAACTTCTTCTTCATGTGTTATCTGCTGGAGTTTGGAGGTTGCTCTTATGGGGGCGACGAGGACGAGCCTAAATCATAGTCAGCTTCAGTATATCACGAGGAAAAGCAATATTCTCTTGACAGCGCTGGAACTCCGCAAAGTAACGTCAGCAGTTTCGTTTGTTTTGTTTTCGCTTAAGTTGCTTATCCGCGATTTGATGTCATAAAGGTGCTTGTTTAGCTTCGTGCAATTTATTTATTTTTGTGTTTCTATATGCACAGTTATTAATCCCCTCACCTTTCCATGCACCCCCGCCCTCATATCCTTGCAAATAATATCTGTCTGTGTGTGTGTGTGTGTGTGTGGGGGGGGGGTTGTTACGAGGGTGAACATGTTCAAAACATGCACCGTACTTGTGCACCTGTCCACTGTGCGCTGACACGATGCAGAGCTGAAGCTGAAGCTGCCGGAGATGATGTCGCCCCCCCGCCCCCCCGGGCCACACATACATGTCACGCAGGGGTTGAGAACAGTAAATAGCAACGCTGTTATTTAACAGACTGCAGACTGAGTCAAACGCCACTGCGATGTGTGACCTTTATGTCGCTGGTGGGCTAATACGCACCATGAAAAGAAGAGGAGGAGAGAAATCAGGGAAGCAGACACGACCCATTGAATACACACATGTATAGTGCACCCACACACACACACACACACACACACACACACACACACACACACACAGAGTCGTATTTACACTGTATAAAGTTACGTGTTCGTACTAATGTTGCTTTTACTGACACACACACATGTGTGCGCCTGTGCGGGTTACGCTATGTTAACACCATACACGCTGTAGCTCATGCATGTGTGTGTGTTTGTGTGTGTGTGTGTGTAAATCTGGCAGTTCTGCAGTGAAATTGCCTGTCAGACCTGACTCCTGCAGGGATGTGCTGATAGAGAGGTTTCAGAGCAGACGACTGCCTAAGGCCTCGAGGAACTCGCGTACGAGGAAGAGGGGGCACACGCAGCAGCGCAGAGGAGGGAGAAGCGGCAAAGATAAAGAAAACAGGAACGTGGCAGAAAATAAACAAGGTTACACAGGAGTGGGGAGGGAGGCGACGGGCGAGGGATTGGAGTGAGGTGGGAACCAAGGTCAAGTCAGCGAGGCAGAGCGAGGGGAAGGTGAGGAAAGGGAAGAGCGGAGGGGAAGAAAGAGTGAATGACAATGGAAGAGAGGGAGGAAGGAGAGGGAGGGAGGAAGGCCGGGGGTTGGGGGGTGATGGGGGGAGTGAGACCTCTGCATGATAATTTGTTCATTAGAAAAGACCTTGACCAAGAATTTTCTCTCCACATCCTGATTTCCTCCTGACTCTGCTGCTAAGACACCCCCCCCCCCCCCCACACACACACACACAACCCACTCTGCTTTCTCTCTTTTCCCCCTTCAGCGTCACCATTCTCTCATTACAGAATCCCTACTCAGCAATTCAGAGACGTGCAGGCAGGGTGAGAGCCTGAAAGAGACTTACACAGGGAGAGAGAGAGAGAGAGAGAGAGAGAGAGAGAGAGAGACTATGACAGGCTATCATCACATGACTCCTCTCTGTTCTGCCTTTCACCTTTTTTTTTACAAGCCTACTGTGTATGCACATCAAGCATCCCCTTCTCAACTGGGCTTTTCAAGTGCACCGAGCTTAAATGAGATAAATAAATCCTTTCAAATGAAAACGAGAGAGGGAGAAACTGATTTTTTTTTCTTTTTTTTTTTTAACGGGCATGCGAATAAATGTCAAATCAATGAGGAGTACCCTTGGACACGTTAAGTATAGCCCATGAGATGCATAGAAAAAGAACGGTGAAAATATTTCCAGGCATATGCAGTGAAAAAAAAAATGCTGAGACTAAATTATTTACTTAAAGCAAGAAAGTGATGTCAGCGAATCTCAGGGAGATGCAGCCGGTGGCTCAGACTTTTTTTGGTTTATGCACCATTGAGAAAGAATAAGGTGTCATGTCGCAGTTATTGTGTTGCAGTTTCAAATACGATTACGTTTTCAATTCCACATTATTCCAGATCGTGCATGTACTCCACACTGTACAGTCAAATGACCTTTGTGGAGTCTTTTAGCTGCATTATAGAGCAGTACTTCCTATAATGGGCCCCAGGGGAGACTCTCAGGTATCACTATGTGGTGCTTCAACAAGGGTCATGTGATGACTGTGGACGCCTGTGCACTTGAAAGCTACATGTAGGAAACTCACTTGAACAGGCAACCTGTGAAGTCAATATTATAATGTAGTCTGGAATAATGCAACAGCATTAAAAAAATATGTTTTAAAAAGTTTTTTTTTTTCCTGGAAGTTGGGTGTTGCCATGCTGACAGTGCTATTTGCAGAGCTCCAGTACCAGCTGGTATTAAGGAGGAGGTGGTGGTGGGATGTTTCTCATTGTCAGTATGAAATTGTTTGGCAGCTATCTCTCTGCAAGGCGAACGCTTCAACACAACGATGCGGGGAAAACAAAAGACAAAGCGCAATTGCACAATTGCATGCATGCAACACTTACCAGATTGTGTGGCAATTATCTGGCAAAAGCCACGGCAGCTGTTGACTTCATTAGCTATGGAGAAAACCTGCAGTCATATTACTGGTCACAAGAAAGAAATGTGCCCCCTCAACAAAAAAAAAAAAAAGTTGTTGTTCTCTTTGGGATTATTTCATCTTAAAATAGAAACCAAATGAAGACAATGTTTTTACAATGTCCTGCCTTTTAATGCCTTCAGACCAATGCCTACATTCCTGCACGAGCCGAGAGTCGTTGTTGACATCCCTTTATTTGCCCGTTCAATACGAGATATGGATCCAAACTTTCACTCTTCAGTAGCTAGTCGGATCAATTCGACTGCATTTATACAGCACTGCTGGCATAAGAAGCCACTGAAAGGGCTCCGCATGCCTATTCACACTGACCCATTTACACACGCGCCCATGCACACACACACACACACACAGCGCCGCAGTATCCAGTGCTTTTGTTTACTCACAATCACAGTGAACGTATTCACGCAGTGAATGCACGCTCTGCAGACGCGACCGTCAGAGGCAACGTGGAGTTCACCGCCTGCCCAAGGACACTTAGTCACGGGGACTAAAAAGCTGGGAAATGAACCCACGGATGACCCGCGCCATCTGCTGAGCTCCAGCTGCCACAGGTCTTATTAATACCTTGGTCACCTAAACCTCAGACCTTTCACCAACAATAGCCTACAGGGGTAACGGGTGGTACAGAATTAGTATCAGCTAATTACGACTGGGCTTCTTCCTCTGTACCAGGGCCTCAGCATATTATTCTTTATTATTCTTGATTATTCTTTAGTAAGTGCATATGTTTATTTGTCAGACCATGACACAATGTCTCAGAGACCATGACACAATGTCTAATGCTTTACTAATACCAAGGCTTTGCCTCAAATATCCAGATATGTTTTGAAATCCCTGGGTGTGTTACTTTTCATACGTCTTATGAAAAACCTCGAGAAGTTCAAATGCTGGTTTGTCCTCAGGATCGATTTTGTGGTACCAGCTCAGTGGCTCTTTGCACGGCAGCGTGTTTGTTCTCTGGCCGCTCCCAGGCGAGACTATTTGTGTATGAACTCTGCCTTTTTCCTGCAACCACTCCCGCACCCTTGTGTTTCGAATTACACGACCTTAGTTAAATTGTTTCATTAAGGAGACACAGAGGAAAAGCAGGACGTAATGAGGGAGTCGTTTTTGTCTTTTATCTTATACTAGCTGTACTGCACAGTATGCAACAGCAGAAAGAGAGTTTCTGTTGTCAGCAGAGACCAAGCTGGTAAAAATATTTTGCTGCCTTAGCTACATTTAACCTCTCGTGGGAAATTAGATTATCAGACCGCAATGCTGAAATACACAGTACCGCTCCGAGGTGTCCATCTTTGGGTATGGATCAATACGGCTTATAACAGACGCATTTGGAAATGTTTCACATTGCAGTTTGAGCTCATCTTGATTGCAAATCCCTCGGCTCAAATAGCTTAACACATGCTCAGGTGTTGTTTACTGTACAAAACACAATAAGACAATACTTACACATAGCTAACACACTGTTGCAAATGCCTTGCAGAGGCTGATTATTTCTTTTTATTTTCTTTACCCGTTAATAAACGGGGCCTCTGGAGCAGATAGTCACAGACAACCAACATTTGTCACATGTAAAGCTGTAATGAGCATTTAAATGAAAAACGGTAATAACGCTATTTACTTAAATATATATATAACTATCTTGATTCCAGAGTATTTCAAATCTAAGAGTTCTGTTTCCATGGTAACAGTTAATGCATCCTAAAAGTGACAGTCAACCAATAACGTCTTACAAGTCAAACTAGTGGTTTTCTAGCAATGCTGTGAAATGAATGTTAATGAATTTTTATAGCTCAGTAACCCCTTGAAAATATTTTGTGCTGCTGCTACTCTGATCTCTGAATTTGGTAAAATATTCTTCATGCAGAAAATAGTGATATCAAATAATGCATAGTCAAATAATGAATGGATCTAAACATACAAAATCGTTATTTGATGTTTTGACATATAGGGCCTTATATAATGTTGAGATTACCAGCATACATATTTCTTTTACATATCTGTAACAGCTGGACAGACTGTGAGATCAGTTAGCCTGATCTGTTATCTACTAATTACAATTCTGGTTTAATCTTTTTTTTTTTCCTAGCTGTAATATATTATTGACTTGGACAGATTTGAATTATTAATTAAATATGAAAGGTAAAGTTTTTGTTTGTTTTTTGGCTTTTCTGGAGGACACAAAGAGAAAAGGCATGAGAGGGGAAAAGGATAAATGTGAGATCAAAATGAATGCATGCATTATAGTATGCGCCCCAAGGGAGCTGTAGAAATCCGTACACACTCATGTTATCTTGCCCCATACTTCAAAGACTGCACGCACAGGCACAGACGCACACAGACGCACACAGACGCACACACACACACACACACACACACACACACACACTAACACACACACACAGAAGACAGAAAGCTGCATGTCATGAGGCATAATTGGCTGAGCGCATTGACCTTGCTCAGTGTGTTAGTGTGCATGTGTGTATGCGTTTAAATGCTTACGCAGGTTTCTGGGCACTTGGTTAAGACTCCAGCATGCAGCTCTTAGAAATTCCTCATTTGGCTGCATAAGCATCTTTTTATTTCTACCATATTAAAATTATATGTGATGATTGATGGCCCTTTAATAAATGGATCCCCTGGGTTCATACACAATTTAGGTGTGTCTGGCTCCGAGACACACGCGAGGGCTTAGTGTACCTCAGCTGCATGTATGAGTATAGAGAGAGAGAGGGGTCAGAGTAAGAGTGGGCCTCCTGTCATTTTGCTGAGAGCCAAAGTGCATGATGGGGGATGGAAGATAGAGATGTAGAGAGGAGAAAAAGTAGGAAGATGACATAAATTTAAATAATCATAGAAAACACAGTCTTACTCTTTCTGAACCATATACTACATACTAGTATAGGGTTACTCTATAACCTTATGATACTGTACATGATACAGCTGTATTTGTATATGTATGTCCACAGACACATATATGTATGTACACACCAAGGCATTTGCACATTCACAGCAGGCACCTACGTTGTGTGTGTTTATATACACACACGTACACACTAGTTTCCAAAACCAACATGCCTTTGGATGTTGAGTGCTGAGAGGAAAATTGCCGGTGGCCAAAGTTGTCCTATCTAATAACACGGTAAAATGCAAAGGATGGGGGAGAGGAGAGGAGAGAAGAGATGAGAGAGAGCAAAGTGCTGATTTTTATTTAGTTTTTAACGAATGCGGCTGGACAAGGAAGGAAGCATGACGGCCCAGCACGCACGGACATCGTTGCACACAAATACCGGCACACAAACAAACATGTAGACATGGAAACATGCCCATGCACACACACACACACACACACACACATATATATATATATATATTATAAACCAGATGTGCATGAACACACATACTATTCTGGGCTAAAGGAATTTACACCTGTTTTTATCTGTGCTCTGTATCAGTCTTTGTTTAGACCTGTGGGGAAAAAACAAGGTAAGAAATATTGTTTGGCCGCAACCCTGAGTGAACACATGCAAATATATATCTACACGCCATATTATGAAGCATAAACCCAAGGCAGCAATCTAAAACATGTATAATGGGCTCCACCCTTTAATGTGTTTACAAACTGTGAAAAATGAAAAACATTCCATGAACAATTCCCTTATAGCACAAACGAGTCACGTCAAACCATCTCACTCGATGAGTAACACGCCAAGAGGCTATTTTTCTGTACAGAAGATGCTAATGAATATTCAAACAACCCCAACAAGAAACATCACGAATTGCTTGGCTCTGTGTTGTGTGTCCACGCAGTTTGCAGTCTGTATTATCATGCATATATTTCCCATCTAGCACCCAAGCTACAAATTACTGAGTAATGTTCAATGTTAATGATAAGACTGTACAATACTAACATCAAATCTCTGCTTTTCGCCATTTGAAATTATCTTTCACAGTAGTTAGACCCAGTGATCCACAATATTTGAAACAATGACTGATTTTGTTCACGCTCACAGGAAATGGATGAATCAGTACATTCATTGGCGCACCATGGTGATGTCCTCATTCTCAATGCCAGTTGGGGAAATAATTTATTTGTGTGCCAGGCATAATAAAATGGTGATAATGACAATAAACCAACCTTTGACAAGCTGGGTTTATTGTTTATTGCCAGCCAACACATTTTGTTCTCCCTCTGGTTGGTTGGCGATGGGCTCCAACAGTATGGGATCTCATTTTAGGTCTAAAGTAAAAAGTAAAACTCATAAAAGCTTGAGGATTCTGACCAAACTTCATATGAACAGAAACATCTTTTTACTATTAAAAAAAACTCATTATAAATCACTGACTAGTGGAAGTGGATGTGGCCCATTAAATCTTTCACCATGAGTCTAAATACCATTAAACAACACTGACTTAATATAGTGGAGTTTTCTTGCGCAAGTTTCTATTATAACTGATTAAGAAGAGATGATGAACCTTGAATGCACCATGAAGTAAGCGTGTAATTGGTCTAACGCGACACTACTCTACCCTTGACTGTTTCTTAAACAGAATGGAACTAGCTGAAGTGACTACTACTATAACAGCTAATTGCTGCCTGCAGATTTAATTTGTGCTGATTAAGCTACTTTCCTCTGTGGAGTGCAGGGAAGTAGTCTATGGCTGCTTGCAATCGTACTGAACACACGCTCCTCTTTAGAACTGCTTACATACAGTAGTTACACCACACATACAGGATGCCCACAACATAAATACAATATTATTGCAGTGTACATTGAGTTAAACTTGCAAAGATTTTACACAGCAAGTGGTGTCCAGAGAATGCTTTTAAATACAGAGGCACAACAACATGAATAGTAAATGCTGCCTGAAAAATAATCTTCCAAATTTCTGTGTTGATTACTGCGACGGTCCACAGGAAGGATATCAATGTTATGATATGATGGCCAAATGAGTCATCATCAGAGTCCTACTATATAAGAGTCCAACCCTGACATTTCTCATCCATTTTTAATGGGTAAGCTTAAGCTCCACAAAACAACAACAACTTGAGTATGGACCATTTCCCCCTTCCCTAGATCTAAATATTTCATAGCTTGTGTTGATCAGTGTTTTCTTGCTTCAGTTTCTTGGCTGCAATCATGTTGAATTCCTTGTATCCCTACAAAATACCCCAAAATACAATATGAAATACACATTACGAGTATTACATCTCAAAGCTAAATAATACTGCGGCTGGAGGAGCCCGTGTAACATGAGCAATAAAAATTGATCATGCAGCACTAAGTAATTACTGCTCAGTCTGATTCCATTGCACTCTACATGTGTCATGTGTGCACCTGAGCGCTGCCCTCTCCAGCTCTGCATGGCCAGTTATGTGCTTTTGATGGTGCAGTGGTCAGTCATTATCTTTGAATCTCATATTAAACCTATGGATCTGTAGCTGTACAGGCCCTCTGCCAATCATGTTCAAGACCCTTTGATACAAATACATTAATGCTAACCGCAGCACTTTTTTCTTGGCAAGACGTATGGGAGGTAAGTTAAAATACATTAATAAACAAATGACAGTTGCACTGCATATAATCAAAATAATCATAAATAATGCTGTTTGCACATTTTCAGCTGAATTTTGCCACCTGCACATTTATTTTAGTGGTAAGAATTTTTTTTTGTTGTGAAACAGGCAAGAGAATAATGAGCCCTCCGAAGTATAATTAGCCAAATCCGGGTTTACCGTGTCGATGACAGCTACCCCACTGAGGCTTCACCTCACATGATACTGCTGCTGCTGCAACACAGTTTAACAGAGACTGTTGTGTGTCGGTGAATCGGTTGAAGTTGTAGTCGAGAGATCTGTCATAATGGAACAATAACTGAAAACCTCCTGATAGAATGTAGTGTTGTTGACCTTAAAAATGGGGCAAAACAGTCTGTACAGGCCCTCTGCCAATCATGTTCAAGACCCTTTGATACAAATACATTAATGCTAACCGCAGCACTTTTTTCTTGGCAAGACGTATGGGAGTTAAGTTAAAATACATTAATAAACAAATGACAGTTGCACTGCATATAATCAAAATAATCATAAATAATGCTGTTTGCACATTTTCAGCTGAATTTTGCCAGCTGCACATTTATTTTAGTGGTAAGAACATTTTTCTTGTTGCGAAACAGGCAAGAGAATAATGAGCACTCCGAAGTATAATTAGCCAAATCCGGGTTTACCGTGTCGATGACAGCTACCCCACTGAGGCTTCACCTCACATGATACTGCTGCTGCTGCAACACAGTTTAACAGAGACTGTTGTGTGTCGGTGAATCGGTTGAAGTTGTAGTCGAGAGATCTGTCATAATGGAACAATAACTGAAAACCTCCTGATAGAATGTAGTGTTGTTGACCTTAAAAATGGGGCAAAACAGTGTTTCTCCAACTTTTCTTTTTTGTGTATTGTGTTTCAGGTTCTGAAGTTTGTTGTTCATTTTCTTGAGTACTGACTGGGGATGTTTACATTTTAGCTTTTTGTAAGATGGTCAAAAATGGCCTAAAATATGAAATAGATTGCTTTAAACTTGAAGGTCTGATGATGGCTCTTACTTGGGAACAAGAGAAACTGGGAACAGACTGAGAAAATATGGCGTCTGGTGTGTGTGTGAACCAATTTTTTTTTTGGTAATAGCGCGGCCGTTCTTTTTTCACCACAACAGGGCCAAATTGGCAGGGGTGTGAGAATTGCAAACTTTTCGACCAACCCTGTCAGCAATTTTATTTCTTATTTCCTGGCTTTAAAGTTTGTTTTCCACACATCTCCAACTGATGTAGGCTGCTGTTTGGGGAAGTCAGTGCAAGCGTGAAAAGAAAGTTAATGGGTACGGTGTGTGTTTGGAGTTTCTGAAGCTTAAAAAGATGTTATGTATTGGTTAGGTTGGACCCCAAAGCACAGACAGAGTCAGGTAAAAAGTGGAAACCAAGGCTGGAACAGCAACGAGACAGATGGTTGTATCAAAACACAAAAACTCTGGAAAGCACAAAACATCACTAACACAGGACAAAGAGTCATGGGTCAGAGTTGGTGAGTGAACACCAGGCTTTTATAGAGCAGGAGATGAGCTGAGTGGAATCAGGTGTGTCTCGTCTGCTGCCACAGGTGAGGCCAGCCACGCCCACCTGTCAATCACCTGCTCTGCAGGAGAAACAGGAAGAGGAGAGAGAGAGATCACAAAACCATGCAACAAAAACAAAACTAACAGAACCACCACATAAGGAACAATGACCACTCCATTACCCAGAAATGGTTCTGACATTCAGTGGCAGCTTATAGGTTTGTTGACAAGAAGCTATTTGAGAATGACACGACAGGTTGTTGGACACCCGTGACCACAAGTCTTTACAGAGGTCATATCCACATATATTCTCATGCTCTGCCATAATGGACCACAAATATTTAATGTTTAATTAAAAGCCTTGCAGTGCTCTTCTCCCATGTCTTCCTCCCCTTCACCAGTCACAGTTATAATTCCTGTGTAGAAGGGGAAAGATGGTTGGTATATTACAAAGTGAGTTGCATTTTACTGGTTGTGCTCCAACACACACACACACACACACAACACACACACACACACACACACACACACACACACACACACACACACACACACACACACACACACACGCTGCTAATCCTCTGCCTGCACAAAGTGTTTCTCGCAGCACAAAAGCCTTGTATGTGCTATGAGCTGAACCCCTTTATTAACAAATCACTATCTTTTCCTTCTTTATTCCTGCTGTTGTTGCCCTTATTAAATGTTTCCACATAATTTGCCTTAAATAGGGCAACTGTGAGAGCAATAAACTGTGTTTGTGTGTGTGTGTGTGTGTGTGTGTGTGTGTGTGTGTGTGTGTGTGTGTGTGTGCCAGCAGTGATACAGTAAGGATAAAACAGAATGGCTGAACTCGAGTACACACAGTTGTGATACCTCAGCAGACCCCACAATTACAGATGCACAACACCAGCATAAGCTAATGGTTGTTACACATCACTGTGTCTGTGGGTCTTGTGGGACTGCGCCTTGGAGAATTGTGGCTTAACCCCATGCAACCACATTTCAGGCATATCTGTTGAGGATATGACTCATCACTAACCACGCTTCTGCTTGTAAAGATGTATTAACCGTGGATGACGCCCGCGTCTATGAGTGAAATACGAGCACTGGTTGGTGTTCAAACAAACAACTGGAGGATAGAATTTGTGATTTTTATGTACAGGATGAGGTGTTGGCCATAACGTGGATCGTTCACTGTGCACAAACATGCTGTAGTAAATGGGATGTTAAATGTTCAAAGGTATGATGGGCCCATTCCCTTGAGTCTTTTATGATATTTCATGGCTCATCATCTGGCAACACCAATTCTTTGCTCAGCGCCTGGAGAAATATGATATTTGAGCAGTATGAATGGTCAGTGTGAGTATTGGCTCGGTGAGACAATCCAAATTAGCGGAACATCTCTGTTAGACTTTTTTTTTTTAAGTATTAGCTGTTCTTAATGCATAGCGACAGAGTGACACAGTTATGCCGTGGTTACCCAGTTCGCCTGGAGCCTTTCTGTGCGTACTTTTTTCCCCCCCAGGTTCTCCAGCTTCCTCCCACAGATCCAAGACATGCACACTGGGGTTTAATGGAGACTCGAAATTGGACACAGGTGCATGTGTGAGTGTGAATGATTGCTTTTTGTTCTTTCTCTTTATGTTAGGCATGTGACAGGCTGGCAAGTTGAAGGTATACCCTGGTTGCACCGTGGCTTTTGCCCATTGCGGGCTAGTATTTGCTCAATCTCTCTACATGACCTTCAAATGTAATGTTCACTGCATAGTGACAATGGGAAAAGTAATACAGGCAGAGAAGAAAGGAACGACATGCAGTAAATGGCCATGAGTGGAATTGGGTACCTGCTGCTTGAGGGCATGTACAGATGCATGCATTCATTAAGAATAAAAAGAACCAAGATAGCTTTGATAGCTTTATTTTCCACATTCTGTCCTGTGAAAGAAGGTCATTCCACAGTTACAATGATTAAACTGATTAAAGGCTGAAGGGCTTAAAAAGAGCTCTTTTTTTAAAAAAAAAGTAGATTCTTTTATGCCCCAGCACAAAAAGGAACAAAATAACAACAAACAAAAGAACGTGCTTTGGCCTGGATTTTCACAATCAGCGTATCTCTGACACGCCACCGAGTTATTGCTTAGATTCAGCTTGAAGATGCAGAAGACGGGGCATCGATCCTTCATAGTCAGCCACAAATAGTGTGTTAAACTAATTTTGTTTAGTTTATTTGAACATAAACTAAAAAGAACGCATCTTGCACAGTTTAGAATTACTATTACTACTATAACAATGCATCATCAGTAGGGTAAAACTAACCTCTCTCACGACGGTATAATCCCAACTCACATTCCCTGTTTAAAGCTAATATTAATTTATTAATTAATATTAATTAATTTCTGGGTGAACTAACATGACACATCACAGTAAAAACACAATTAATGACTAATTATGTCTTTAACATATGTTCTCCTCACTGAAGATATGTATGGAAATAGTATAATCGACTATATAACTACATCTCTTTCTCTGGCAACAAGTGTTACTATTTCACCCCTATTTGATAAAGCTTAATCAATACATGTTACAGACTTGACTTCCTCCTCAGTGTCCTTGTGCTTTATTGTTGCTTTATTGTTGCAGATCCAGAATTGCAGAAGCGGCCATTGTGGAAGATTGACTGTGGTGGCAGGTGATCTTGAAATATGCTTACGGCTATATTGTTACACACACAATGTGTGTGCCTCCATTAAACTACTACTATTATTAGCGACCTCTTGCAATACACTTGTCATTGCTGCTGTGCCCTCTATGTCTTAACCACATATTTCTTTTAATAAGAACGAGTTAAAAATGTCTTATTAGATATTCTGCATGACGTCACTGTCGGCTGTGGATCTTTGGGCTCATTAAGAACGGTATTGTATCACTGCAAACCACAACCCTATTAAATATGCTTTACTTGCCAAGATTAAATTAGTAACGACAGATAAACAACTCAACAGTGAATATTTTTGCACCCTTTAATTACTAATATCGTCTCATGAAGTTGATGGATCGGGGGTCCAGATAGAAATCATATATCATATACGCATATTTTGCTGATGCAAATTCTGTGGACACGAGCGTCATTTTGAAAAGACTAGGTTGTCACTCTGTGCCGAGGGACTGGCACCAAGCACAAAGGTGTCAGCCACTGTTAACCATCTGGCTGTGGCGACAGCCTGTCGGCGGGACTGACTCCAGCGCTTAACAATGAGGGGGTGACAGTGATGCAATCCACACATGGAAAAGAACAAAAGAGGAGGCACAATAAGGCAGAACGAGCTGATTAATTATCCCGAAAATATGAATGAATGAGAGGGAGGGTTAGGTTGGGATACTGTGTGTGTGTGTGTGTGTGTGATGAGAGAGAGTGAGGGGGGGTGGGGGGGACTGTGGGATATATGACATGATATGTGACACTTTCAGATTTACAATTCTGACCCCTAACTCCCTCTGCTCGTCTCGTCCTCACAGAACAGCTCGAACACACGCGGGCGCCACGCGTGCATTGTAAATCAGGTTTGATCTGTCAGAGGAGCGTGTCTTAGCTGTCAGTCCACGCCACTTGACTGTCAGATGAGTGTTGTGAGCGTCGGAGGATGAGGAAACGTGCGCGAGGGCACGCGCCTTGTGATGGCTGTGTGTACACGTTTGACTGCAGTTGTTTAATAGGCGCCTGTCACTAGCGAGGTTACAGAGCGCCGTCAGTGGGATCCTTACTCATTTCATTGAACAGCCTCACTGTCTCCTGTGGGGCCGACGCAGGCGTTGTGTCTGTATCTGTCTGATTAAACAATCAAACACAACTGAGACGCAGACGTTCCCTTGTAACAAACTGGTATTAAAGTTGACTGGAGTGTTTTTCGAAAAGTTGCTATATAGGACTGTAATGGTTATAATTGTATAAATATTATTATAATACTATTAATAAATGAACATCTAAACATTATGAAAAGTAACATGTTTATCTCCTTCATTATTTTGCACTAATAGCAGAGTGTCTGCTGGGGGGTGGGAGGGGTGGGGGGTCACTGCACGTCTCAGACAGACAGACTCCTTTGTGTCTGTTCAGTTCAGGGTGGGAATCACTGCTCAATCGCCATAACCACTCTTTCTATTTGAACAAGCTTATTGTTACTGCTGGGCGATGGATGTAAATGTGAAAAGTAAAATGACTCGCCCGCCTTTGTAATTACAGGAAACGCCGCAGATCATTTGTTTATAAGTAAACATAAGACCAATAAATGCTGCGTATACTGCGAGTGGGAGACTTGTGTGGCAGTTCAGTTGCTGTTTGCTCAGTTGCCGCCTCTTTGAGTTGTCCAGCACTCTTTTTTTTTTCTAAATCTTTAATTAAACTCGTCTCAGTTCTCGTCCACCCTCTTGTCCTTCTAACTTTTCTTTATCTCGTTTTTTTTGGTTTTTTTTTTGTCCTCAAACCACCCACGCTATCTCTTAAATCCCCCCCCGAATGTCTCGCTCCCTCGTTTCGGTCGAAGTTGAAACGTACTTCCCCACAGTCTTTTCTTCATTTTCATGACAGACAGCGGTTCGAGGCAGCGCTGTCATCCTGTGAAGGCTGATGAAGGAAGACAGGTTATAATTCTACACACACACACACACACACACACCTCTGATTCATGCCATCAATTCTATCAGTCTTATAAAGTATTAAGCAGCAAGTGTTATCTTAGTGCTTAATTACTAATTACCATTGAATGATTAACTGACAATTTACAGCACACAGCAAGTAGATTGAAAATGGAGGCAGCGAGCACTACACAAGGTCGCATGCAAATTAGAAGAGATTTGTATGTGTGTGTGTGTGTGTGTGTGTGTGAAAGCATGTTTCTACACATGCTCTTCTCACACATGTGCTTCTTTGCATGTGTGTATATGTCCCTGAATGACTGTGAGCTTGTATTTGTAGCATCAGCATGAATTTGTAGCTTTCGTGGGGATTCATCATCCCTGCATTGTGATCACTGTCACGTTTTATTTGAACACGCCTGCTCCATTAATGGGGATGAGAGCGGGGACAGCTTTTCATGTCATTAGTAAAACACGATACACCGATGATTTAAGACTTCATTGGAATTGGGCTGAATGCTGTCAAAGCCTGACAATGCACAGCCACTACATTATAATCAGGTGGCGTCACATCCTCCCTTTTAAACAAAGGAGAAAATCAATGTTCTTCTTCAGGTAACACATTATAACATGTAGGGCTTCAGCTTTATTGGCAAACTTATGCTTACCTTACTTAACCTTTGAAATCCTGTATCTGATTTGGGCAAAAACTTTTTCGTGATTCGTTTTCATCACACACAACAAAGCGGCACATGGTGGCTGCTGTGAAGGTTATCCCTGATCTGGATCTGGAGCCTGTGACATTGTCTGCGGGGTAATACTTTTCAAAGTGCAGTTAACAAGTACAAAAAGGCAAAAAGCAGCTTCTTTTGATGAATTTGAGAGTAAAATGTTGTGTGTGTGTTGTGCAAAACTTAACATCACCACAGTGGTGGTAGATTATTTGAACTGGGCACTAATTGGGTTGCTGTGTTGGAAGCACTTTGATGCCGGATGCGGGCGCGTTTTGCAACAAGATGGAGCGGCGCGGCATTGTAATGTAACGTGCGGTGCATATATTTACATATATATTTACATATTCCTTCATTTATTTAGGATTGAGTTGAAATTGAGCCCAGGAGTTTCCGCCTCTGGTGAATTTAATTTGTTATGACACTTTTCTTGCTGCAGACGACTGAATTATCTGGCGTGTGCGCCTGCCCGCAAAGCAACAACTCACACTCAGTCTTTAAATACGGTGAGAGTCAGATAGACCTGCAGAATAAATAACGCACAAACACCACATCTACATGTAAACAGGGCAGGTATATGAGGAGGGGGTAGCGAGACGCGTCTCTCCCTAAGTTGTGTCCATTTGTTGCTGAACTTGTGGATTGCGTTCTGCACAACTCGCAGTTATTTCTGGACATTTGCGAATGCCCTCGTTTACGCCGAGGGGTTTCGGGGAAGTTCAAAGCAGCTGGCTCCCGCTAGCTCGCACATTTGTTGTGTCACGCTGAGGCTTAAGACTTAACTTTAAATTCCATGCAACAGCTCGGCCTGTGCGGCGCAGCTTAAACGGCAGTGTCACGCTGCTAATAAGGAACACCATGTTAATATAATGCACCCACACTGTGTTTTCTCCCGGGGAATACGTTTTAATGGCCTGGTTTTCATTTTATTGAGCTTTGCCTTTACTTGCAACACCTTACTTATTCCACTGGTGGAAATCAGTGCACGCATGCAGGGGTTGGCTGGTACAAGGTTACATGTGGCTCCAAAGGCTGATTGTACTGGTAGATGACCGCAGAGCAGGTTTCTATGGGAAAAAAAATGACCCGTCTTTTTTCCTCTCATTCTCCTCCTCTCTCTAAATTCACTTCATTTCAAACCAATTTCAAACCAACTCAGCATGAAGATTCAGTCGGAAGGTGTGTTTGCCGCTGAGCTGAGAAGTCGTGCCGAGGAGAGAGTGACGTGCTGGGAAATATCAGTGAATTAATTGATAAGAAAGCACAGGTAAGGCATTGATTAGACAGAAAAGGGTCAGTTTCATTAGACAGGTTACACTTCAAAACACCAGTCGCAGTAAGCATGAAAAAAGGCCACCGAACGTGTTGCATCCTCTATAAATGCAGCACAGATGTTTATGGGCTGAATGCATGAATAAATTATTTGTATTTACACTGCATAGCCATCTCTATGCAATGAAAAAATATGCCATGATTTCAAAGTAATAGCTATGTCAGATTAGTCACTTTGAAAATGTTACAGTCTGAGTTACATTTTTTTCCTGCCATGATGTCAGACGCCCAAACCCATGATTTGAAATCTTTTTTTTTTTAAAACATTTAGGATGGTGGATTAAAAACATGTCATCCTTTTTTTTTGTTTGCACAAGTTTGTACTTGACTGCATTGTGCACTTGCACCACATGGTCTGTGTTCTGCTGAGCTCCTCTCTTCCTGTCCGGTTAATGCTGAACGTTAATTCTGGAGATGTTTGTTCTCCTCCATGGGGAAGGCTGAATTCCGGGTCAAGAGGTGACGATCCTATGTTCAAGCAGTTCAACACCGCGCTGGCTCAATGTTCTCGCTCAGCATGCCAACCAGAAAGAAAATCACCAAGCATGAGAAGAGACCATATATAGCTCACTGGGAAAAGCTTCCTGCTTTTCTTAGATGGATATCGGATCTGGGAATCATATTGACTGTACAGGAATAACTATAGTCAAATATGTATGTTTCTTTTTTTTTTAAATGTGTGTTTTGATTTAGAAACTACAATAATAAAATACTCAATAATAATTTAAGCAAAGCAAAACACACACACACACACACACACAAACTCATTCACGCTAGGATCTAATTGCCTCTGTGTTGATAATTACGGCTCTGCAGGAAGTGGAAGGGAGCACCTGGATGCCCTGCAGTGGGATACACTCTGAATGAACCCTGTATGTTCAAACATTTCTGCTTTGCTTGGATTATCAGCAGTCTCAAGAGTTTACTCAGGATGTTGTAAAAAAACAAAACAAAAAAAAAAACACGCGATATCCAGCAGATCTGTGGAACTCGAATGTCTTGTAGATGAGAGAGGTCAAAGGTCAGGCGGGAAGAGGAGAGGCGAATGGCCACGCTGGCTCGAGCAGAGCGAGACGCTACAGTGACTCAGATAACCACTCAGAATGTACAACGCACCAAACACTGAGGTGGATGATCGACAACAGCAGGAGGCCACTTCAGGTTTCCACTCCTGTCAGGGAGTAGCAGAAATCTGAGGCTGCAGTGGACACCGGCTCAGACAAAGACCTAGATCTAGGTCCGATTAGAACTGAATGTCTGCTGTAGAACGCATGATGAGGATAGCTGGCATTCAAAAAGTGAACTTGAAAACAACAATGAGTCTATTTTTGAACGATGAAGGTAGCAATGCCCACAGGTAACATAACTAATTTACACACTTTAAGTGTGAAGCCTCCAAGAGTGAAATGTAACACCAATGGAACAATGAGTGATAACAGATATGTCTTTTCTTGTCACAGCTTTATTAGAATTCCCAACCCCTGGTAGTCTAATGGTGTGCAGCATGGTTTTTTGACACACTTTGGCCCCTTTAAACCAATTAGTTATGGGCTGAATTACATTGCTGACCACCGGCATCCTTCAAAGGCCATAATTTACCCATCGTCTAATGGCACTTCCAGCATGGTAATGCACCATGCCGCAAAGCCCAAGTCATTTCAGATGGGTTGCATGAACATGGCAGTGAGTGTAGTGCATTTTAATGGCCATCCCATAATTAAGACTCACAGTTATTGCCTCTGGATTATTGCACAGTGTATGACCGGAATAAACGAAGATACATATTGGCCCCGTTACAGGACATTTTTTTAATGAAACACAGTTTTAGAAAATGGGGGGGTAGACTCATATTTCAGAAATAGACAAGTGTGAGTCCATCCGCACGGACAGTTGTGTTTTAAATGGAGAGAAGTGTAACTGTAGACCTTTACAATGTGTTGCATCATGGGGGAGTTTGTACCCGCACCATGTTTTGGGGCTAGTGAATATTTTCTCTTCTGCCTTTACTGAGTATTTTAGAGTTAATCAGCCTTCAGAGTGTTTTGGTTTGTCCAGTTTAACCAGACTGATTGTCTGTCAGTGACAGAAAAAAATCGTCTCACAACAACAACAACAACAACAACAACAACAACAACAACAACAACAACAACAACAACAACAACAACAATTAGAAAATGGGGGGGG
>JAFBJQ010001993.1:736-92837 GCA_016785345.1 Trinectes maculatus
GAATAGCGTGGAATCACTCCACAGAATGATATTTTGTTGATTAGAGGTCAGGAAACCTCATTTTCGCATTTGTCAAAAATCAAAAATAAAAATGTAAGGGGTTAGTATGTCGAAAATGACCAAAAATTGGCGAAAAATGTAAAGTGGAAATAACACGTTAGAATGGCAGAAAATAGCGGGAAATCAACCCGCAGTATGATATTTTGTTGATTAGAGGTCAGGAAACCTCATTTTCGTATAGGTCAAAAATCGAAAAAAAACACAAGGGGTTAGTATGTCGTAACTGACCAAAATCGGCGAAAAATTAAAAGTGGAAATAACGCGCTAGAATGGCAGAAAACAGCGTACAATCACCCCTCACTTTGATATTTTGTTGAATAGAGGTCAGGAAACCTCATTTTCTCATAGGTCAAAAATCGAAAAAAAAACGTAAGAGGTTAGTATGTTGTAAAATTAAAAGTGGAAATAACGCGCTAGAATGGCAGGGACTAGCGTGGAATTACTGCCCAGTATGATATTTTGTTGATTAGAGGTCAGGAAACCTCATTTTCTCATAAGTTAAAAATCGAAAAAAAACGTAAGGGGTTAGTATGTTGAAAATGACCAAAATCGGCGACAAATTAAAAGTGGAAATAACGCGCTAGAATGGCAGGGAATAGCGTGGAATCACTGCCCAGTATGATATTTTGTTGATTAGAGGTCAGGAAACCTCATTTTCGCATATGTGAAAAATCTGAAAAAAACGTAACGGGTTAGTATGTCGAAAATGCCCCAAAACAGAAAAATTTAAAAAATGGAAATAACATGCAAAAATGCCTTAAAATGTCGTGCGATCACCTCCCAGTATGATATTATGTTGATTAGAGGCCATAAAACCTCATTTTCTCATAGGTCAAAAATCGAAAAACAAAACATAAGGGGTATGTCGAAAATGCCCCAAAATTTAAAGTGAAATAACATACTAAGATGCCATAAAATAGCATGAAATCACCACCCATAATGATATTTACAGATTTTATTACAGTTGATATTGGCAGTACTGTTTCACGACTTTAGCGGGAACTTGCGACCAGACCTTACATCGTATTGCTTTAACCTTTACACCTTTACAAGCAAATGTGTTGGGCCAGTCTGGTCAAAATACCAGTCTGCACCTGGCTCTCAGGGAGGATGACCATAAAATGAAGTTGTCCTTGCCATCAAATTTTTTTCTAACGTACTTTTCTAAAGTACTAACAATAATGATAACAATCTCTATTCCTTTCTTTCTCTATCTGTCTGTAGTTATGTGACACCATAAAACACACCAGGAATCGCTTCACCTTCACAGACCACCTCATCAGAGCCACCTTACTGCGGAGCATCCGGTTTGAAGAGTACCACAAGACATTCCCTTAAGTTGCACTGAGCACCTTGAAGGCATAGCCAATGCACATTGGAAGGAAGCCGAAGACAGATCTTGGTCTCATCTACTGCAAGGATGAATTCAAATACCGTGGTGGTACAATGGGTCTTTTTCAGTTGTTCATGTTCACCTTATTGACAAGATTTTGTCAAAGAACAACTGAAAATCATCATCACAATGGTAACACAACTGAAAATCAACACTGAAAAGGGTTGGAACCTTCCTCAGGAACACAAGGCTGAATGCCTTAGTCATGCTGTCTGTCAATGGGAAAAAAAACTTGTGACAGATATGACTGATTTACCTCGTAGAGTTGTTGAAAAATTTGCCAACATGAAAGACTTAAGAAGGGCTTAATTTCTTCTCAAGTAGTGGGCACTACTTCAGGGCTTTCAATTCTCACACATGGAGCGTGACAGTCACTCTTTGTCATGCACTTTTGTCGCGCACTGCCGCCACAGTGTATTTCTCACGCTGAAAAAAAATTATAAATATCTCTGGTCGCGCCGCTATCGTTATGGAAACGGCAGAAAACAAGCACGTCCCTTATGAGTTGAGCCTGCCACTTACCTGTCAATCAAAAAAAGGAAAGGGGCGGGGTACACAATAGTCAATCAGAACCACTATTGTATCTAGGTAAGTCAATAACAAAACAACGAATGAAAAAAAAGCACTGTTATCCCAGAATTCTTCATGTGATTCTTTCTGTCTCACATACACATACACACACAGATACACATATTCAATATACGGAAATTGAATAAAGACTTTGTATTTGGTTGAATTGTCAGAGCCATCCTTTCTTCTGCAAGTCTGATAACAACACTAATAATAATATTATTAATAAAAGAGCCTCCCTCCTGCGACCTGTCCCCCCCCCAAAAGGGGGGGTGGGGGGTGGACAATGATACTTCATTGTCCAATGTCTGATTGTTGTCTGTTGACAAGTGTGTTCAGCACTAATTTTCATTAAAATAATATTTGCTGGGTACAGAAGTGTATTAAGAATAAAGAGACTGAGACAGACGTGTATGTTCAAAGCTTGGATTTAATAACCGTAGAACCCAAGAGCAGCAGCAACACTTTGGTGGAGCTTAGATCTTGTTGAAGGCAGCTACATCGACGCTCTGGACCTGAAAAGAAGAAAAAATACTTAGTCAAGAGGTGTGTTTCTTTGACATTATGTATCAAGTAACTTATTGTGCATTAAAGTTCTATTACAAATCAAACAAAGCATGACAGGGCAAAACTAATTCAAGCTTGTAATTTCTCCCTGCAACTCTTAGAAATTATTGATTCCTCTCTAGCAGAAAAAAAGTCATCAGAAATACAGAAAAATGTCATTGTATAGTACGTCGTCAAAAATACAGAAAAAACGTCATGTTATAGTACGTCAGCCAAATCAAAGAAAAAACATCACAGTATAGTACTTTGACAAAAATATAGAAAAAACTTCACAGTATAGTTCATCATCAAAAATACAGAAGAAAACACCACTGTATAGTATGTCGTCAAAAATGATTTTTTAAAAAAAACTCTAATCCATAAATTAGATTAAAGCAGTGGTTCCCAACGTTTCTCTGCTGCCCCTCAAAAAGCTGACACACATACACATATTTTGTTTTCGGACACCATTGCACTGTCTGTCACACATTGTAATAAATACAAACATCATTAATATAATACACTCCTCATCAACTACCTGAGAGGAAAAAAACAAAAACCTAAAGGTTTGGTGTTGAAACCGCAACCCCCTGCAATGGGACGATACCGCTCCTAGGGGCAGGCCACCCCCCCTTTGGGAACCAATAAAGGAATATGTCTGATTGAGGGTTATCGCACTGTGATTAGAGTGCGATAACCCTCTTACTTCAGAGCTTTTTAAAAGTACTTACAAAGTCCTCAAACTTGGTGATCTCCTCCTCCAGGATATCTGTGCCAACTTTGTCATCCTCAACCACACAGTTGATCTGCAGCTTCTTAATGCCATAGCCCACTGGCACCAGTTTGGATGCTCCCCACAAGAGCCCATCCATCTGCACCGAGCGCACACACTCCTCCAGCTTAACCATGTCTGTCTCATCATCCCACTAAAGAAAAAAACAGGAAGAGACTTCCGAATTAGAATTTGACAACGCAGTACAACACAGGACCAACAAGCAACAGCAAAAAAAAAAAAAAAACCCTCCAGATTTTCATTCTGGCTGATTGAGGCTTATTAAATTGAGCCGGATGACACATAGTTTAGATGATACTGATACTTACAGGTTTGACATCCAACAGGATCGATGACTTGGCAATGAGGGCAGGTTTCTTGGCCTTCCGGGCTGCATACTCTTCCAGACGCTCTTGCTTGAGGCGTTCTGCCTCTTCATCATCATCGTCACTGCCAAACAAGTCGATGTCGTCATCATCATCATCATCATCATCACCATTTTCCACATGTTCCTCCTTAGCTGGTGCAGCCTGGATGGGGGCAGCCTGTTCAATAAAATAAAAACAAGGACAGAGTTCAGCAAGCTTCAGAAAGGTTTGTTTTATTAACTATGCAGTTGAATATAGACAAAAATAAAATAAACTTGTCTCTGCCTTATAAGCAGTAAATTCACCATCCATGAAGGATACAAAGTTCTTGGTCTTAAAACCATCTTTGATTCAACTCTCTATTTCTAAAAGTTTAGTTTGTGGATTAATTGCAATGTGTTGTACACAGATCTGAATAAAACATCTCTGTATGATGCAATAAGTTTAATGAACACCAGTCTGAAACATTTCAATTTATAATATCCATGAAGGCTGCTGATTTTAACTGCTTCAGCCACATAGGTCTAATAAACTACGCACTGGGTGTATGTTTTATGCACAAAAAGTCAAGAAATAAATAAAATATTAAATTCTTCTATCCTAATATGTCCTACCTTAACACAGGGAACTGTTGCTGGTGCGGGGGTCTTTTCCAGCACAGCTACTCTGGTCTCCAGCTTCTGCAGGGCTGCTCTCATCTCCTCAACCACTAACAAGTAAAAACACAGCAGGAACTTAATTGTCTTTACACTGTAAAACTAGTGTTAATTTTGTTACCCATTTTTCAATTTAATCTTCGTCTTGCACCAAAGGCCCTTATTAGTCCTAGTCATATTTAGTCATTCACAAATCAACTGGTCTCGTTTTAGTCGACTGAAAGTCTCGACAATTTGTATAGTTTTAGTCAAAAGAGAACTACAGGCATTTTTGGGGAGTATTGGGTACCTGAAGCCCTTGAAAAGGCCGTTCATTCCCTGTACGACCAGTGCCAGAGTGTGGTCCGCATTGCCGGCAGTAAGTCAAACTCCAGAGTCCAGTGAGGGTGGGACCAATTCTGTTCATAACCTTTATGGACAGAATTTCTGGGTGCAGCCTTGGTGTTGAGGGGGTCCAGTTCAGTGACCTCAGGATTGGGTCTATGCTTTTGTCAGTCAAAAAAGGGTGGCATGCCCTTTCTGGGTCGGGGATAAGATCCTGCCCCAAGTAGAGGAGTTCAAGTATCTCGGGGTCTTGTTCTCGAGTGTGGGAAGAATGGAGCGGAAGGTCGACAGGTGGATAGGTGCGGCATCGGCAGTGATGCGGACTCTGTCGTGGTTAAGAAGGAGCTGAGCCAAAAGGCAAAGTTCTCGATTTACCTTTCGATCTATGTTCCTTCCCTCACCTATGGTCACAAGCTGTGGGTAATGACTGTAAGAACAAGATCGCAGATACAAGCAGCCAAAATGGGCTTCCTCTGCAGGGTGTCTGGGCTCTCCCTTAGAGAAAGGATGAGAAGCAAAGTCATCCGAGAGAGGCTCAGAGTAGAGCGGCTGCTTCTCCGCATTGAGAGGAGCCGGATGAAGCGGATTGGGCATCTGGTTAGAATGCCTCCTGGACGCCTTCCTGGTGAGGTGTTCCGGGCACATCCTACTGGGAGGAGGCCCCGCGGAAGACCCGGGACACGCTGCAGGGACTATGTCTCTCGGCTGGCCTGGGAAGGCCTTGGGATTCCCCAGGATGATCTGGACGAAGTGGCCAGGAGAGGAAAGTCTGAGCCTCTCTGCTAAGACTACCATCCCCACGACCTGAGCTTAGATATTCGAAGAGGACGGACGGACGGATGTAATTTTTATTTTAGATTTTATTTTGTGCAAATATCTTAGTCTGGTCTTTACTTGTCAACAATAATGTACATAAATAAGTCTTAGTCGCTGTTTTTAGAATAGTGGTGCAGTCTCGCCCACCGTCTCATCTTAGTCATGGAAAAAAAAGGGCGTTGACAATAGTTGAACATAGTATTTCGTCTCGTCTGACATAAAAACACAGACAAACCTTTGTGAAGAGTGTGGTTTTCTAGTTCCAGGCTCTTCATGCGTGAAACCAGCTCCTGGTCTCCTCCTGCATTAGAGGAAGACTGTGGAAAAATTAACACAATTAATTAGATGAATGTGATAATGCAGGTCTAGGCTGAACCTGAAATGGCAGCAAAGCAGGTGCATCATTATTCATGCTTAGATTCAATTCAGGTCTGAGCAGATAGCCACACTAAATGCCATACAAGGACAAAAAAATTGGATATGCGTCAAACACACACAATAATGATCGTAAAACCTACTCCCCAAGTTAGTTTCAATGTCAGCAAGCAGATATTTTTAAACCAACCCTCAATTATGTGATAAGGACTTCTCAATTCCCCTCACGGAATCTGTAATTTATAGGTTACAATGGTTGATTTCTTGCCTGTCCAACACAAAGACAAAATGCTAGGGACAACAGCAAAAATAGTTCTTACCAAAATTGATTTACTTTACTTCTTCTTAAAGTGCCTGGACAGCCACTTCCCTGTTTCCAGTCTTTGCGTTAAGCTTAGTACAAGCTGATATACACACTACTATTGATCCTCTGGTGCAACTATCAGCCACAGTGTGAACAACTGCAGCAATAGTTAAGTTTCATTAAGTAATGAGACTCTGATTCAGATATGGTTTACTTCTTTTGAGATAATATTTTCCAAAATAAGCTATTTTGGCCCAAAATTATGCAGAATCCAATTAGTAGTCAAAGTAGAATGACTAAAACAAGATGCAAGATGGGTGATAGGGTTGACACAGCCAACACGCCCAGCGGTCTGTCTCAGCCTTGTTGCGCTGCCATATCGGGACATGGCGAAGCAGAATGTGGAAGACTTACATTTCTGTGCTGCCGTTTCTGCTTGCGCCCTTTGGCCTGCTGCAGGGCTGTTTTCACCTGCACCCAGTGATGTACAACATTAAGGTAAGAGGGAAGAAATGCACAGACAAGGAGGGGAGAAAAAAAGAACAGTTGTTGTAGGTAGTGTCAGCTGCTACATGTGAGTCATTAGATTAATGTGAGTCATTAGTAACATGATAGAAACTAATGTGAATTAGTTGAACTTATGGTTAGTGCAATGAAGGAAACAGGAGTAAATAAAGTAAAGTGAAAAATTAAGCATTAAGATTGCATGCACACAGGCTAAATGCTTTCATATATGGCTAAAAATGTCCCGGAGAACCTGATGTGACTATTTGAATCATTAAGTCACTTAACCAATTTTTTTCCCCCATTGTAGAGCTGGTACACAGACAAAAATTTGTACAGTCCAGCCAGTACACGGGGGGCAGGTCTGCAGCTCATTTTAGTATAGTACTCACTCCATTTAGGGACTGCTGGATAATCTTTCGTGATTTAGCAATGTCCTGCAGAATGGCATTAGCATCTTTGTCCTACAAGCATGTGTGGGTGAAGCAGTGATAAAAAGGGAGCAGTGAGAAATAGAGAAAGCAGTGTGCAGAACAGACCAAAGCAGGATGACCCATACAATGAACATGTCCGATGAATATGATTTATAACGGTCTTATTTTCAGAATAAGACCTTGTGAAGTTAATCATCTAGAGGATGAGTTGGTTAAGCATATATAAATACTAGCTCTAGCTCTGAGGGTATATGATGACTAAACCTGCACCCCTAATGGTGCAACATCATTGTGCTACTTCAGTACATGACGTCCTCACACATAAATACTTTATATTCAAAGACGGTTCCAATAGAATCAAACACATTGACATGGAGGAATGTGGATACTCTCCCATTTCTCTCAACTGGGCAGCACCTATATCTTCTTTGTTAAAAAAAGGTCAAAATACAGATTGATTAAAAATGCAGAGGTGTAATTTTTCAATTACAAATGAGAGATTTCCGCTTCTTATAGGAGAATATACTATTCTTTATATACCTTTGTAATGTAAATTATTACAAAGTTATACAATCACTGTAGTTTCTGTTGTTACTCATGCCTGTGCAGGAACACTTCAGTGACACTGTTGCAGCCCTGCAAGGCCTGAGAGGCAGAGACAGCTGCCAAACAACCTGACCTCGTCTTAGCTGGACAAGCCACTGCTAAATCAAGTGACTTAAATTGCAAACAAACAGCTGCTATGACCTTTTGAGCACTCTGACTGGGGATGATGTAACTATTGCTAAAACCAACAGGCTGGTGACTGACAGGGAGCTGTGCAACCACTGAGGGGAACACAAGCTCAGGAGGTGGCAGACTGCAAGACAGGAGGATTGAAAATAAAAGGCCCTCTTAAAAAACAAATGTTCATTTCCATGAATAATCAGATATAGTATATGTATATAAACAAATAGTTGACTGACTTTGCTCCTGCAAATAAAAGTGTATATAAGGACAGACTGAAAACTGTTTTCTGTACCTGTTGTACCTGCTGCTGCTGCTGCTGCTGTGTGGAGGGGCCATTGACTCCCTCATAAAAGCGCTTCTCCGCTTCATCATAGCGATGCTTGTCGAACCAGATGTTCTCTGTGGCGAGGCACTGGAGTCCACTCATGTTGATACTGAGGAGTAAAGTGGGAAATTCAAGATGAATCAGACAATGCAAAAACATTGACTGAGATTTTGAGAGTAACAATCATGAGCATGTGTTAAAGCTTTACACTCAGCACAATTGGTGACGTGAAATGAATGACAGAAATTTGATTAATTAGACGCTATATGACTGGTCACATCAGCATGCAGTGTCACAGATAGAAACATCTACATACATAACCAGCAAGCTAAAAAAAAACATATTATGTAAAATAACCAGCCAACAAATAAAAATACAAAGGGTTATAACAATCACACGTTACCCTAATTCTGCTGTTGGGTTTACGGCTGATGGGTTTACTGCAGCAACATAGCTATTGCTGTTGTCTATTAATTTTTATGTAGGAATGATACTGGGTCAGACTTACAAAGTGTCAGATAAGATTCTTGAAACACACATCACCATGCATCCTCAACAAAACTGGATTTTGTAATCTCAGAAGAGGTTGATGTTGCACTAAACTGCAGATAAAGTTGAACTGGAGTCAGCATCGATCTTTAACTACATAAGGGTGCTAAATATTATTACACTAACGAAGTCATTCTGAATGTGGCTTAAACAAGAAACTGTGTGTGTAATAACCAATGTATCAGAAATATTATACAAAAGACAAAAATAAGCATAACTTTAAAAGGCCAAACAAAAGTGCAGACAAACAACAAATAAAAACTCATTTTGGTTGCATAAGCTGGAAACACACATCAAGTCTCTTCCACCCCTGTAAGAGAGGTATCATACTTGTCCCACTTGGGCCTGCTTTCCGTCTCAGAGAAACCCCGCTTCCTCTGCTGTGGCCCCCTGTTGCCCTTGGCCCCCTGCTCCGTCTCAGAGGATGTGCGGTTGCGGCCTCTACTGGACTGACGATGAGAGATACCAGAAGCCTTCACTGTGGTGACAGGGTGCCCCTGATCCTGTGGCTGATTGTTGCCGCGTCTGGAGTGAAAGGTCAAAGAGCCTCTGGTGCTAGGGCTCCGCGGAGAGGATGACAGTGGTCCGTTGTTATTAGAGGCGAGGCGGCGTTGGTAGCTGCTCTCAGCCTGCTCATAGGCACTACGGTTATACCAGATTCCTTCTACCTGGATGTTCTGGAGGATGGGGCTATGGCCATAGGAGCTGCCAGTCTCCATAGAGGAGCTCAACCACTCATCTTCAGGCCCAGTGCTCTGGCCCTCTGACTGGGACAAACGGGGGTGACGCCGCAGCCTCCCAAACTGTACGTTGTCTCCACTGATGATGCCTCTCTCCAAAGCGGGAATATTACCCTGCCTGAAGGCACTGACTGGCACGGCATGCTGAGCGGTGTCTCTTTGTTGACGGTTTGGCCAAGACTGATCCATGTTCAATGTCTTCTCTACTCACTTATGTTCCAGGTTTATAAAGTGGGGAAAAGAAAGCAACAGGTGCAGCCTGGATCCATTAGTTCAGTGTAAAGTTAGCATCAGAAAGGTAAATACTGGTTAGCAAGCTCAGAAAACAGCCAAAATGTGGAGCCAATGTGGTCATAAAGGCAGAGAGACAAAGTACTGATCAACGTGGCTTTGAAGATGTGGAATAATGTCCAGTGAATTTTCAGCAGTTTATTGATCAATCTCACATTGGACTTTAAAAAAGCAAAGCCAAAACGAGTAAAAATAAGTGATGGGGGCAACACAACAATGTCTGTCTAGCGCATTTTGCTTTCGCATATGAGATGATAACGTGGCCTATTTACTGTGGGATGAAATGTTAAAACAGTTCAAGGTAGACATATACAGAGCTAAACATGTGTAACTACAATAAAAATAAATATTAGTTTCATGAGAAACACTGTATAAAAGCTGCAGTGCCATTAAACGACCAGGCAAACATCACAAAGCAAAGACACCACCGCCATGCACAGGAAAAAAAAAACTTCTTTAGTATATAAAAAAATAAACAAGTATGCACAATAATCAGTGTAAGGCAAGCACACCCAGCTAAAACTAATCTCCATCTACACTGTTAAGATCTGAAAGGCGTCTTATACCACCTTCCAAACAATCTATCAGCATATCACAGCAACTGAAATCATTTACTTATTACTTAATTAGAAATATACCTGCTGGTTTCGTTAGTTTAAGCCAGGTGCCAGTCTTACTAACTGTGAGTGTAAAATACTTCCTATACACCACAACTCCAATAAAACAGAGCAAAATGTTAGCGTATCAGCTGAAGAGCAGTTTCAACACTAACACTCACCTGCAATTCCTGAAAAGGGGAGCTAACACCAAACAGATATAAGAGACAAACTTAACGTCGTGTTGTATTTTTCTGCTATGCTAACACAGGCAACAGGTACAGACACATGAAGTTTGACAGCCACCTCCAACTTCAACTTCAGTTGACCACGTGGCGACTAAAAACTACCGAGTAAAAACACTTTGAAGGTTTTACAAGCAGCTACACGTGCTGTAAAGTGTCATGTCATAAACATAAGACATCAGTATACGTACGTTTCGGTTTATTCGACGTTTTATGGCAAGCTGTTAGCGTGCTGCTTCGTCTGTAATCCGACGGTGGAAGAGAACGCACACTAACGGACCGCTGTATTCTTCAGTGACAGAGGGGGGAAGGCTTTATCTATTTCACTAATTTATCGAGGGTTTCCCCTTTTGTTATGACACACATGATAAACAAAGTAACGTAAAAACTCATATAAAACAATTTATATTTTAAAAATCTTTTAGATAAAAACAGAGCCATGTTTTTGCTTTTATTTCAGTTGAAAGTTAAGGTATGGTATCGTCGATTTTAGCAAAGACTCCATTTCCCATGATGCTAGTGGAACGGGCCGCTGTAAGCCGTAACTCTGATGTGTTGACAGATTGTGTTGTCACAGAAATGTTTTTTTTTTTATATATTTAGGTACTACCATGTCTAACAAAAATAACGCTACCTTAAAAAGCAACGAACAGAGACTTACATTTAGAATTTATTAAAATTAAATTTTCACGTTGAGCCAAGCATGCACGTTATTTTTACCTCCACTTTCCTGCAGAGGGCAGTGTAGTCGAGCCATTTTCATCAAAATATAAATCCAGTATAAAAACTAGTCCACAAATCACCTATGATTATTGACACAGACATGACTATTTGGATTGATGTACTGTTGCTCATCTTAATTTAATTGAATTGCTGTTGCACCGTCTGTTCTTTGATGATTTCACCCACTAAACTGTCTTAATACTAATTCACTTTTTATTATGCAAACATACTATTTCCTGAGTTTTGCACAACGTACAATTTAGCATCTATCTATTTGTGTAACATAGTATGAATCACTTCAGACTCTGTCAGTGTGTAGTAGTGTATATTTAGATATCTTAATGTCAGCATTTTACTCACATATTTAATCTGTGCAGCCCCTTGAGTGCCGCAAGTTTCAGCCCACATCTTACCTCAAAAAGTCAAACATGATTTCACACAACAGTGAAAGAATCTTCATCACAGCTCTGTCAGTCTGTGCAACTTAAACTGGGGGGGAAATTATGAAGCCTTTTGGCTATAGAATCAGAATCAAAACTGTGTTCGGTGCACTTACTCTCTGGAGCTATGGCATGCTTAGCTGGGTTTTTTTTTAACTAAGTCAAGTTTATATCCTAATGTTGCCAACCATTATGAGTCAGGGTTTAAACATAATTTGACTTGAAGAAATGTACAAAACACATTTCAAGGTTCAGTAAAGTAAGACTTCTGTCCATCTGTACTCACAGCACTTGTCATCACATAAGTTTTCTTTTGATCAAATTTCTTCTCATTTTTTTTCTTTCTTAATTCTGTCTTCTATTCATAATATAAACGAATGAAACCAAATCAATGTCGAGATAGCTTTTTTCTGTCAAACAGATTACAACAATGTTAAGTCTACGACTATGGGGAACTGGCAAATGATCACGTATAAGAAAAAAAAAGTCATATATTGTGGAATGACTGGAACACAGTTAGGTTTGGGGCCCCTCAGGAGGATCATGTGGCTATGCTAATAGCCCACAAAGATCAGAGGGCAAATCATAAACTCAAACATCACAGGTTTAGACCAAGCCCTGCTTGTTGCATATCTCTCATGACTCTAAATTTCCTGTCATGTCCCTGTGGGTTACTCTTATTTCCTCAGGCATCAGGGGACACTAACGTTTGTCTTGCTAATAATCCAACCTTTGTATCTGATACGTCAGCATCTGTGGGGATCACAACACTGACCTGCTTTCATTGTCCTTACAGCTGATACATGGTTCATTCTGTTCCACAATATTGAATCCAGTGATCAAACAAGCAATGCAAAGACCCGTTTAAATGTAAACAACCAATATGTTTGAAAAAAATATGCAATTAGCCAACAGATCCTCCTTCATATCACTGAAGCCTTTTGTAGCCCTCTGTTTGTAAATGAGTAATAGTGTTTTACTATGAGCTTTATGGGAACCCCATACCACAGCAATGACCGAAAACTGATAACATGCTACCATTCAGCGAGAGGTTTGTTTTCAATCATTTTTAAAGCCACAGACACAAACATTAACACCAAGTGAATGACCAGTAAAGCTGTCATCACGCTGCTGTCACATTCACCCTCCAAAACAATCCGGAGAGACAGTTGTCCTTTCAGTCCTCAGTCTACAGTCTTCAGTCACTTGGCAGGCTGTTGTGTCCTCCATGTCCTCCAACAGCTCGTTATCCACTCTGCCTCCATGGGGACTAAAGAGAAAACATTGATTTGTTCCATGCCAAAAAGGTTTTTAAAGATCCAAAGGTCATAATTTTTCTTAAAATCCAGTCACTATTTAAATCTCAATGTGCAGCCAGCCAGTCATACTCCTTTTAATCCAGTATAATGTAATTCAAAACCATTAGTTAAACTGCTTATAAATTAAGGTTAAAGTTAAGGCAAGGTGAGGTAGACCCAGAACAAATCATTAGCTGATCATAGGACTGATATATACAAGCTAATAATCAATTACTGTACATGCAGACTGACACCATGCAGTATTTAGTGCCATTTAGTACACAATTGCATAGTTTTGAGGTACTTATATTTCTCTTGTATTTTTCCATTTCATGCTACATAAGAGCGGCAAATATTGCACTTTTTACTCCAAGTCATTTATCTGACAGTGGTATTTACTGCTTACTTTCTCTTTTCTGTATATCAATGCAACAGTGCATTGATATGCAGTGTATTATTATATATTTTCAAACTTATCCCCCACCCTTAGCATTGGAACCAATAAACTGATGATTTCACAATAATGCATCACTAATAGTATTATTACTATTACTTTCAAATATACTTTGATACTTTTGATAACGCAAATTATGGGATAAGATATATTAGATTAAAAGCATATTGATAATAGTGAATATACAGACACTTGAGTCTTTGTGGTTTGTTTTGTGGTTTGTTACTCATCCCAATAATGAACAATAGTGCTTTGTCCTCTGGTACAATATGACTGGCTTCTTGTTTTATCTCCATCTCTCACCTCACTTTGCTCTGCCTCTGAGAGAGAGAGAGAGAGAGAGAGAGAGAGAGAGAGAGAGAGAGAGAGAGAGAGAGGACAGCAGCCGCCGTCTCGTGCAAGTTTACTGCTCACGGTGGGTGAATTGGGGTTCGTCTATTTTAGGCAGACAGCGAACATTTTCACACAGAGGCTATCAACTGGAGTCACAACCACTGAGGAACAACCAACCAGGACTCTGAGTCATATCACCATTCGATGAGGGATCTAACGAGGACAGATAGGAAAATGGAAATGTACGGCCGGTGGACGGCAGGACGGGAGGAGACACTCATGCTCTTCATCTTTTGTCTTCTTCTCTGTCACAGGCCAATGGTGAGTGACATGTTGATTCCTGTGTCTGTCACTGTGCCTTACTTCAGTCACCTCGTATCATCAGTGAGGAGAGTAAAAGCAGCTTTCAAGTGCATCAAAAGTTACACTTCCCTTTTATGCTGCTGCATTTTACAAGCGATGAATAATAATAATGATAATAACAATAACAATACAGTCACATTATAAAGCGAGTACTTACCCTAATGGCATTTCGATTATTTCTATTCCAATACAATGATTATTATTATCCTGTGTCCTCAGGCTTTTTTGGCGCAAATACACCGCACGTGGACAATGCCTCAATGACTGCTGGCGCTAATTACCACTAATTAGGACTCGCGATCCATCAGTCACTGCAGCCCGCATGTAATTAACCATCTAAAAAAAAAAACAAGAATCGGATTGGTCCAGATGATGTCCACAACGATATACTTTTCAACCTTTAAATCTCTCAGTCATTTTTATGTCAGCGTTTAAAAGATGACACCTGACTGCGCCAAGAGGCATGTGTGCGGTTGTCTAATGTTTGTTTGGTAAACTGAAGATTCAGCCCACTCACGGGTCATTACAGCCCCAAAGCCACAAAGCGCCTGCTCTGCTGCAGATAAGTGAGTTGTGTCGTGTTTTCAGGCTGAAGCGATTCACCCGGACTGCGCCATCATCTCCCAGCACCTGAGGGCACGAGAGGTTTGCGGCCAGAGGAAAAAGAGCGAGGCGCAAAACCAGAGCGAGCACAGTGGTGGGTTCATGTGTGATGCTGAACACACACACACACACGCGCACACACACACGCACACACACACACACACACACACACACACACACACACACACACACACACACACACACACACACACACACACACACACAAGGGATCTTGAACAAAAAGTCGACTTATCTTTGATTCACTAAATGCAAGTGATATTACTTTGATAAGACTGGTAACCTTTAACCTCAAGGTCAAAGGTTTAGCTTTATAAGCTTTGTACAGTTAAAGTATGTAACTAGTCACTAGTTAGTAGAAATAGTGTACTTATGTACAAAACTTTTATATTATTTGAGTAGTTTTAGATGAAAGTTTCAAATTATACAGTGCGATTATAAAAACACAAAACACTGTGAATGATAACACTCATGGTTTGCTTTGGCCTTTGACACAAAATTCACAAAAAAGGAAAGGTCAGAGATAAGTCTAAAATATTTCCCAAAATCTTAACGAGGAAACTTTTCATCATGTATGTCAAACAACAGCAGCACGTGATTGCCACTGAGCAGCTGCAACTGATCAATATGATTCATGATACCAGTCAATTAGATTATTAAAAAAATCCAGTAATATGCACAACTAGATTTAGTAGCCAGTACTGCTGGATTTTAACTTGGAGTATTCTTACAGTGAAATGGTTACATTCACTTCAATACTTCTTCCATCACCATTAGCTGGTGGCTGTTTTGTGAGCTTAAATATTAGGTTTATGCACTGATAGCACGCAAAACAAGTGTGTGACACAGCTTTCATGTCATCTTGTCTTATTTTGAAAAGAGCAAAATGGCAGATAATGACTGAAATCTGTGGTGTGCGTGGAGACAATGGCGGCACACCATGTTATCTTCATCATACTGACTCTAATATACACACTGACACCTGTTCTAGCTCCTGGTGAGGCCTCACCAAGCTGTCCTTCCAATCTGATGCACTGAATTAATTATATACTAAAGAATGTGGCGTCTCCCAGAGGGCCGCACTGCATGTCTCCATACCAGGCTGCATCACTGAAGTCGAGCTGCCCACCACTTCATTAGACACTGCCTCACAATAACACTGTGGATGCTCCCAGCTGTGAGAGTGGTGCACTTTAACATTCCCAGATTCTTTTGATCTTAATTATTCCTGATCACAACAGCTTGCTACAAATCTGTTTTTTGCTGCTTGTTCTGCACATATATCTGTTGGTGAGCTCAGTGTAATGTAAACCTTGCAGTTGACATCACAGCTTCTGAGAGAAGTCATAAGCATAAACCCGTAAAAGCTAAAAATAGAAAATGTAAATAGTAAATCTTGGGACATGCTGAACTAAGACAGTGGACACAATTAGCATTTAACCTCACTGTGAGGATGCATCATGCTGATGTTAGTATTCAGCACAGTTACCGTAGCCACACAGAGATGGAGAGAGGCTGCTGTGGCTGTCAGGTCTTAATTAAGCGGTTGTCAAACTTCATACTGATTAAATAACTCTAATCCCAGTATATCATTTCAAAGCAGTATAAACCGTAATAATATAATGATTTTTGCATCTGCTGAAAATGAAGTGGCTCTCATGGTTGATTGTTCAATCAGTTATCAATTGAGTTTCCTCACTGTTCTAAAATACCTGTTGCCACTTGAACGGTGTTGTTTACATTGCGTTTAAACAGGCAAACACAAACACCTGTTATTGTCACAGTGGTGAAAATGGCACTTGCTTTTCCAACCAGGAAGTTGGACTCATAGATAATAGATAGTTTTGTGTAGTACAGCTGGTGTGACATTACAGAAACCAATTTTTTCTGAGCATGAAAAAAAAGTCCTTATGTACATAAAGAAAAAAGATTCAGTTCCATTAAAAAGTAAGATGTTGCTTGACAAATGATCATTTTCTTCCTGCGTGAGCGGTGCTCTGAAGCGCTCACTTGGTGTCCACAGATATTGAAAATCACAGTTAATCCATGAGGTGACATTTAAGTGATATGTGTAAAGCTTCCTCAAGAGCTGTCTTAATAAAGGACCAAAAATAGACCCTCTCTCAACAGGTGGCAAAAAGTTTCGGTTGGAAAGAACTGATTTGAAGTCATTGTCAACCTCTGGAAATGTGAAGGGTGACAGACACATCAGAGGACATGCTGTTATTTTTTCCCCCATGATAGCGCCCCCTGTAATTAATCACCAATACAAAGATGTCAGATCCAGCGAAACAGTGCACGTTTCCAAAATCCATGTGTATCTGTGCATTCACTGTCGCTTTTTGTGCTGTTAGTGAAGCAGGACAAATGTTAGACACAGATCATATACGTTAATCGTTCCACCTTCTTTGGTGCCGCTAATTTCACACCAAGAATGAAATCTTTAATGAACAACACAACAACACATACTGTAATCACTCAGCTGGCTATCTATCATACAATCTGCTCGGGCCTGATAAAGAGACCTGTTCTACTGGAGGTCCCAAAAGAGGTATCTTTACTTCAACTTGACTAAAATGCACCCATATGATCTGCCCGAATAAAGAAGGGAGCAGAGTCTGAACAAATATCACAGCAGTTTGATTTTTGTTTGTTCCATTCAGTCAAAGTGCTCATAAACGTGTCACTGCTGTGAAACCTGAAATACAACTTGGCAACGGTTTTATCTCTTAGATGGAAGTTTTTTTTTCTGATTGGATTTTATTAGGATTAGAGAAACCTTTAAACCCACCACATAAAGAATGTACCGAGGAGGAAGTTCTGTCAATAAAGAAACTCAGACGTGACTTTCAAAGTTTGATTTGAACTCAGAACATAAAATCCATGCAACACAGAATATGGAGCAGACTGTAGGTCTGTGCTGACAGACAGTTAACTGTCGAAGATCGCAATCAGAAACACATGGTGTAGGACAGATTTAATGTCATCACTATATCTTTAACAGCTTTCTCCCTCGATCACATAATGTAAAAAGATGCACTCAGACTTGAGTGAATGGTACCATGTTCAGGCACTGTCCTTTTTTCACATAATTATAATGAGTTGCGTCTACATATTAGGCAGGTCGACTCACTTCCTGTTTTTAAGTCTGGCTCTCTCTGGCTTTAATAAACATAGTTTGAGACATTGGCATCTTTTTTATTGTATTTTATTAAATTTTATTAATTTGATTTTTATTTTATCTATCCTCCTTATTTTACTGTTATAGTTCTATAGTATTTTAATTTAAAAAGCATTTCATCATTTAGTGCTTTATAAATAAAGTTGGATTGGATTGGCTATACAGAGACCCACATCCAACCCTGGCAATGATATTACTACAATGATATTAACTCTGGAGAGCAAAATCTCTTAAATCCCTGATACCAATTACTTCTATGCGGTCGTTTTACCTCTGCATGAAGATACCTATTTTTTCTCTTTCCCAACAGAAAGGCCACTCGCTCAGTTTGTTACATCCTTTATCCTTTATTTCTCAACCAGGTACTGCACTGCTGGGTTTAATCATTTTACACTGAAAGGATTTCCTCTCCTCATAACAAGAAGCACATGGCTAAATGCATTTTTAATAGCAGTGTTTTTGTGCTTTGATAAACTGGCTTACTGTTATTAATGGAAGCCCACATCACAGAGAAAGGATCCATTTGTATAATTAAATTGCTTCTATATTTTGACGATACTCATATTTGGTTTTTAATAGCAAGTAAAATACTGGTGTGCTTCAGCAGTGCAAGCTGGTGAGCTTTGCCCAGGAACTGTTTATATGATTAATTTCTAATGTGTCTTTCCTGCCATAACATGTCTGAATCTTAGGGTACAAGTGCTTCAAATGGCCAGATTTGTCTTGAAATGTCATCTGAAAATATCTGTAAATATATATTTCATATTTTAATTTCACACTGCTCTGGCTCTGGCTGAAACAAATCATTTTGTTTTTGCCTGTATGCTACAGCAATATGTGTTTCGGCTTTTTCCTTCCTTGGCATGACCCACTTATTAGAATGGGGAAAACGTGATTTCGGTGACTTTGACAGTTGCTGCTTGTTTGAGTCTTTCTCAAATTGCTGATCCCCTGAGATTTCCATGTTCGTGCACAAGAGTCTCTGGAGTATTTTGTCTCGGAGTAGAGACAATAAAATAACATCCAGAGCGTGGCAGCTGTGTGGAAATCGGAAAAGCCTTATTGATGAAAGAGAATGGCCAGAACGGTTACCTAGATAACCATTATCTATACTCCAAACTCTGGCTGCAGAGGATGTGTCAGGTTCAACACGCTTTGAGCTAATAACACAAATCTGATGCTTCACAAGCTTCATAAACTGGACGGTTCCAATCTGGAAAAGCTGTAACATGTTCTAGTGAATCTGGGTCCCTGCTGAGGCTTCCATCACACTTGTTAAACCCTGCATCCAAATAAATCCACAGCTTCTCTGTGTGTTGCTGCTGGGTGTGCGCATCCCTTTATGGCCACAATTTACCATTGTCTGGCTTCTCACGGTTTGCACAGATCTACATTTTCTGTCGTTACAGCGACAGTTTCCATCAGTTGGTTTCCAGAGAGGCTATAACATGAGTACAGATCCAAAAAAAGCAAAAAGCACACAGAGGGGGTTGGGTGACAATGTCAGCCTGGTGAAATAAGGAAACAATGAGAGGCATGTAGGCTATTTGAATGGTACCCAGACAATTAATGACCAAATGCAAATATTCCTGTAAGTTAGGAACATGTACACACATGTGTTTATTCTCAGCTACCTCTGGCTCTTTATACACGAAAACCTATGGGAAGAATAAGAGATGTGAGCACCTGCCTTTTCCTGGAAAAAAAGCCAGGCAGTGTGTGCATGCAGCAGTGTACTGGCCACTGGGATGCCAACATGAGAGAAGACAATGAGAGTGACGTATGAGAATGGCAATGAGCAGAACCTCCCGCCTTTCCAAGTTTACTATCAGTAAATTACAATAACACAAACATAATGCGCATCATCCTATAGACTGACTGTCTCACTGACTGCTTTTTGTCATGGGGCCCAAAATTCCTGGCACATTCCTGGCGGCCCCCTGTTTGCCACACACAAACAGGAAAAAAAACGTAAACGTACGGGTGAATAAATGTAACGACAGCCTCAGCACAAAACGTCTGCTGACATCCCGCTGAATGAAGAGTGAGAATCTTAATTTAGCTGCAGACAGAGCGCACTGACATTTTACTGGCCTTTTTGAAACACTGTTCTTGGAAACTTTCAGTGCCTGGGGAGATTCAACTATTTTTCAGAGAAGCGATTTCCTACTGAAAAATTATATGACATTTATTTTGGTCCCACTTCAGCCTTGGGGCTAAATGGAAAAAAAAAAGTCAACATTTTTAGTGATGTTGACATTTACCTGCCACGAATGAAAATGACTGCTAAAAATATTTGCATCACCACACTCATAGACATGTTTACCTCTATGATTAATGTGTATCAGACGAGAGTCACTGAATCCATGTATTTGTTTCATCCTGTCAAACATCCTAATTTATCTACAGAGAGCAGGTCTGAGGCAGAAAAGAACAACACTGATTTGTAAATGACACAATCTAGGAGGCCGATGTGACATTAAGCTAAAGCTTTTACCATAATCTATTCACTCTGACATTTTTAGAGCAGCTGACCCTTGCTTGTCCCTTTGTCTGTGATTGTAGGATGCAACACAGAGTGGGATGAGATCGGATGCTGGCTGAGAGCTGACGTCGGGCAGGTGGTCAACGTATCCTGCTCCGAAGTCTTTCAACATTTTTCCAGCAATCAAGGTTTGTCTCATGAGACAGAGCTATACAGAAACCTAATTATCTATTCAATACAACAGTTAAAACATAGAGGGTAACGCACAAGTCCCACAGTGTAATAACAGTAAAATCTGGTTAAATCTGCAGCACTAATGCAGACTGGAGACTCCGACGAAGGAGCATAGTATGAATTTTTCATGTTTGTTTGTTGGCAGGATTATACAGTATAAATGCTTGGGGATATTTTTGGCAGAAGGCGATGTTTACAAAACACGTCGGCAGGATTCATACGTCACCATCTGACGTCCTCTTTGGCTATTGTAGGATTTGTGTTTACAGAGCAACGGTGCTATTGACACCAAGACAGACATGTGCTTAATATACATTAATATATAGTTTATATATATATATTTGAGCAAATATTTACTTTTAGGTGTTTACTTTGTCTTAAATTGTTAAATTTAAAATACGTTTTCAGTACACGTCTGTAAGATATATAGATATTGTAACTACCGTATTTTCCGGATTATAAGTCGCTCCGGAGTACAAGTCGCAGCAGCCATAAAATGCATAATAAAGAAGGAAAAGACATATATAAGTCGCACTGGAGTATAAGTCGCATTTTTGGGGGAAGTTTATTTGATAAAATCCAACACCAAGAACAGACATGTCATCTTGAAAGGCAATTTAAAATAAAAATAGAATAGAGGCAACAACAGGCTGAATAATTGTACGGTATGCTAACGTTATATGACACATAAACAACGAACTGAGAACGGTATGTTAACATAACATATTAAGAGCTATTGAGATAACTATAGCATAAATAACATGCTAACACGTTTACCAAACCATCCGTGTCACTCCAAATCACTAAATCCAATGAAATCGTCGTCCTCGGTTTCACTTTCAAACAACTCCGCTAACTCAGGAGGTAGAAGATGCAGCGCTTCCTCTTCTACGTCGCCAATGTTTTATCAATTCAATTATCAACACAGGCCTAGAGCACCTTCTTTCGGTTTAGTGTGAAAATAACATGTGACAGGATATAATAATGTGTTAATAATTTCACACATAAGTCGCACTGGAGTATAAGTTGCACCCCCGGCCAAACTATGAAAAAAACTGCGACTTATAGTCCGGAAAATACGGTACTTGTTTAGGCTTACTGTTACTGCTGCATTGTCTCGATAGGATTTGCATTATAATAGGAAAATCAAGGGAGAGATGGTCAGGACCATTAGGGAATAATGTTTTTTCCTCATTTAGCTTAATGGAAATCCAGGCTCATTATAATCTGAATTGCAGATCGGCAAAAAGCACGAAAATGCGTCTTTGCTTTCAGAAATCAGCAGAAGAAATTGAAAACTTCCACTACTGTGAATTTCTGTGTCTTTGTTCAAACAAACACAAAACCGTCAAGCCGGCGTCTGCTTGTGTTATCTGTGGCATATATGCGTCTGGATGTTCAGTCTCTCCGACACAGCAGTGCGTGTAGCGAACCAGCTGACAACCTTCTCCTGACAGGGACGTTAAACAGGGCTAAATGTCAGTAGACTTGAACAGGAACATGAAAGCTGCAGATGTTTTCTGAGTGAAAGCGCTAATGGAGTGAAACGGTCTGAGAGAGGAAATGTCAGTGTGTCGCGGTCCAAACTTAAGTGCACAGGAATGACGACTTTCCATTGCGATGACGCTCCAGTGTGTGATTTACAGTAGGAAAGTGAGTAAATGTAAGAAAGTAAGTCAGTCAGTGTCATCATCATCTAAGCACAGGCTGGATGGAGATTTGGATTTGATGCATCAAGCTTGAAGCTGGAGGATGAGCTGGTTTATGTCTATTTTTAAAATGATATTTCCCAGTGGTGCAGAGCAGGGTCTGTGACCACAGGATGGAAACATACAGGTTTCATAAAGAGGTAATATCAGAGAAAAACAAATAAAATGTTCCTCCTTAAAGCTCCTGAAGCAAAGGGACGTGGTACCACAGGCCACGGAGACACACAAAACACTACAACAAGCTTATTGACTGATTCACTGGCTTTTTCCTTTTGACAAATAGTTTCAAGAATCCAGAATCCAGGGATGCAACTGTGACCTGTAAAGTGGTCTCAGCATTTTTTTCCCCCTTCGCAGCTATTTCTCAGTAGGATTTTCAGCAGCTTTTCACAACACACAGAGGAATGAAAAACGGGCAGATAATGAGACAATGGTGCCCTGGGCACAAAGTGGCTCCTGGCCAAGACACCAGGCTGAAGGCAGGAGTCGCACTCATTTTGTGTCTATTTCAAATCGTTATCTGTTTTCCTGGTCATTTTCTTCTGGTTCATTCATTTGCACCAGTTGTATATTGAAAAAATGTGTCAATGATTAAAAGCTGAGACAAAATAGGACCACGTGCAAGAGAAAACAGATTCTTTGAACTTCTGCATGATAAAGATCTTTTCAGTGACGAGATCATTGCACGTCTTCTTGTCCCCTTGCTGTGTGCCGCCACTTCAGGCTATGTTTACAGGAACTGCACTGTTGATGGCTGGTCAGACATGTACCCGCCCTATGAGGAGGCCTGTGTTTTCAGTGATGACAGCGAGTCCGAATCGGAGGTAAACACACATGCCGCATTGTGTTTGTGCCAATCAGTTAAGCTCGTTCTTATTGTTTATGCTTCCTCTTTGCACTTCCTCTTTTCCTGTCTCCTTTTTTAATTCAGCCTTATATATATATATATATATTTATATATTTATGTTATAGCTCGAGAGGAGTTTACATGTTGCTACTATCTCAGAAGTTGTTTGTGATTTTGTCGTGAATTTCAGTTCATACTTGTTCATTTGACACCATCACAGCTCACTCTTTCTCTTCCTCGGCCCTTTTTTCACTCCCAACTCTGTTTCTCCGTCTCCAGACGAGTTACCTCTCTATGTTCAGACAGGTCTACACTGTGGGCTATGCCACCTCACTCATCTCACTCATTACAGCCATAGTGGTGCTGACAGCCTTTAGGTAAGACCGGAACAGCACACAGTGGCCTAGATACACACTCAGAGAGAGCGAAACTGCCAGGAGGCTCACTCACCCTACATTCATCTAGTAATTATTTAAAAAACGTAGATTTCAAACTAATTTTACACATGATGGAAAATCAGACATTTAAAAAGCGGTGTGAGTTTTAACTTGGGTTTTATGCTATTGGTTATTATTATTATTGTAATAACTCAGTATTGCAAACATAACATATTAGTATTGAATTAAATACACAGTTGTAAATAACATAAGAAGATGTGTCTGTTTATTTATGTGTGTGTGTGTGTGTGTTAGCCATCTTACCACTTGTTTTTCTCTTTTCAGAAAGTTCCACTGCACCAGGAACTACATCCACATCAACCTGTTCTCCTCCTTTGTCCTGAGAGCCAGCGCTGTTTTCATCAAAGACACTGTGCTGTTCGCTGACGAGACACTGGATCACTGCTCCATGTCCACAGTGAGGGTCGACTCAGTTGTGTTTCCATCACAGAGCAGGTTCCCGTCTGCTGTATGACTGAATTAACAATGAGAACAGGGGTGACAGTGAGGAAGACATGTCGACACTGTCTGAAAAATCAGGCCATTAGCTGACAAGACTGGTGAATTCTTTAAGCAACGTGACAAAAAAACAGGTTACAGAAAGTGAAGAAAGAGAAATGTCATCTGTTTTCTATACATAATTAACTTGTATGTCATGTCATCGATACATCACGCTGACATGACAAAATAAACTTTATATTTTTACAGTTTTATACAATATGATGGGAGGTATGAATGTGACTGTTAGTTCTAGTCACAGGTATATTATTAATTGAAAACCAGTTAATAATGATAATTGTTGGGTTTTAATCAGTGTTCTAGTTCTAGAAACTGTAGTATGATGATTGTTTTGCACAGCAATAATACTCACTAATCAAACAGGTTACCTGGATACCTCCAAAAACAGGCTTAGCTATATGTAAGACATTGAGCACTTGTCTAAATGTGACTCATGAAAGGTTTCAAGAATGCAATTTGTATGTTTGGTGGTAGTTTAATTTTTACACAATTTAATGTTGTGTTGTCCTGGTAACTTAGCTTTTCTTTGTTTCATCCTCAGACAGCGTGCAAGTCAGCCGTGGCTTTCTTCCAGTTCAGCATCCTGGCCAATTACTTCTGGCTGCTGGTGGAGGGCATGTACCTGCAGACCCTGCTCGCCCTGACCTTTGTCTCTCAGAGGAAATACTTCTGGTGGTACATCCTGATTGGCTGGGGTGAGTTAAGGGATAAGTGAACGGGTTTTCGGGGGACGTTCAAGCGAGATCATGACAGACTGGTTGTCAAGCAGTGGACACAAAGTAGCCATAGCAGGAAAAAGTACAAAAGATTTCACAGATTGTGATGCGAAAACTGATTCAGCTTTATAGTTCCCCTAAAATAATATATTTTAAAATCAAATTTTAAACTAAACTTTATTTAGCTTTTGTTTTGATTTAGTTATAAGCACAGTTGTTTGTTGTATTACAGCACGATATTACAGCAAAATGTAGTGTCAATTCCCATTACACTGTCTACCGCTTGTTTATACACCCTTCAGTCACATGTGCGATCTATTTCTAGTCAGAAATGAGGCATTGTTATATTTACAGAGAGAACAGCCTCAGCAGTGAATACAGATTCGAGCTCTTGTTTCCTCTACTTCTCCCCTTTGTTTTCTCTGCTGCCTTTTGTTTCCCGGAGCTATCGATGGACATCTTAAGTCCTTTCCTTTGTGTTACTTTGTGTTGTTCACTTAACTGATTTCCACTGTCTTCATATTCCCACCACATGATCTTTTGTTGTTTACCCTTTATTACCGTACATTTGTTACATATATATATATATATATATAGATCTATAATATAATTTTCTTAATTGTGAGTTGTTTTTTTCTAATCAGGAGATCGATAGAACTAATGGCTGGATGTGGTGAAGTGTGACAGTTAGACTTCACCTCAAATCACACTGTCCATATGAACAGACCCAGGAGATTACAAGCATGAGCTGTATGAGTTAGGAACAGGCTCATAAGGAACAGCTGGTTCCTCAGCCCTTGAGCAAACACAATCTTTCTAGTAGAGGGGTTTTTGTAGTGTTGAGTGTGAAATCACAGAATAACCAGGAAAAGCATCTTGTTACAGCAACACATTTTTGATATTACAATGTGATAATGATCCATTATTCTTCTACCGGTGTGGCAGCAATAGACATGCAAGGTTCTGCGAGTCAAAAGCAAACATGTGACCACAGATAAGCTCAATCATATTATAGGCTCGAAAAAAACATTGATTATTTTTTTAATCAATGAGACGTTCTCCTTATAATTCAAATATACACTGAGGAAAATCAGGAAATAAATATTTAGCGGTGCTGAGTATTTTCACAGCCTGCCAGTGTGTAGGCCATGTCTTTGTGTATTATAGGTGTTTACACAGTATCCAGAGTGGCTTTGATGTGTCTTATCAGCGTCTTTCCAGTATGTCCAGTGTGTACAGCGCTGTCTTTCCTGTCTCCTGCTTTATTGTGGGACAAAATATTGACGAGTGAACCTCTGTTCTTACATTTGCAGGGGTCCCTTCAACTGTGCTTATACTCTGGGTGGTGACCAGATTCTTCTATGATAACAGAGGGTACGACATGTGGCATTAAAACCACAAAAACATGAAACGACTTCAGTTTCCTCTCTGATACGAGTGTATAACATCGTCTGTACTGCATGTTAGTACCACGTTAGTCTTTGTACTTTGTGACGATTTTAATATTTCATTTGATTCCACCTGGCTTTAATTGCAGTTGCTGGGACGACACTGACAGTGTCGGTATTTGGTGGATTATTAAAGGACCAATAACAGCGTCTCTGCTGGTGAGCGGACAAACATGAAATAGTTTTTCTACCTGGCTGCCTGACTGTTAGCTCAACCCAAAGATATGAGTGAACAATCACTGTACGAGTGATGAGCTTGACTGAAGGGTTAAATGATAATCTCTCTCTCTCTCTCTCTCTCTCTCTCTCTCTCTCGCTCTCTGGGACTTCTCCTTTGGGTAATATTAACATAGGTCAACATAGTCATATTTGTCAACGTGATCCGGATTCTGGTTCAGAAGCTGAAATCGTCGGCCATGACAGGGACCAGCGACACTGGACATTTCATGTGAGTCAGAACTGAATATTGATGCTGTAAGATTGGAATGTAAGATGAAATACTTTTTGAAGATAGCATTGGAGTTATGAATAGAAAGGCCTCTCTTCCTCTGTCTGTCTCTGTCTTTGATGTCCAGCACATCACTGCAATAGACAGTTAACTATTAGAATTCATCAGATATGCTGTGGCCCAATGCAGGAATTCATTCATGACTTGGGGGGAAATGACAGTGTTCATGGACAGAGGTGTTCTTCTCCATATTTAATACATGAGGAGTCTTTCTGTGTTTCTTTTGCACAGAAGGGCGTTAAATAACAGCTTTTCAGAGTAATGAAAAGCTGATATCTTTTTCTTACGGTTAGAGGGAACAAATGCTGTAATAAATCTGCTGTGACGAGCCAAGAAATCCTGCTTTACCTGAGTGAATCCAACCTCCCGTTTCTCACCTCTCGGCTTGTGCAGCTTCCAGCTCAGCTGAATTAATTTCCAATGAAGGGACATAAAAATAGAGGCTGATGCCAGAAATAGATGTCTCCTCCATCACCTCATCAATGTGGGACAGGATTAATCCTCCGGTTCAATGAATGTGTCACGCTTTCAAAAACTTCATCTGTGTTTCATAAACTTCAATCTGATTGGGGCGGATCTATGACGTTAGCCCAAAAGCACAAAGCCCTGGTCTGACAAAAGACAGGCTTAATCCTATTACAGTCTTGAAAATAAGCCATGGGGATTTTTTTTTTAATTTACCTTCATCTTTTAGCAGACAATTCTGTGACGTTATTTCTGACCAAAGTGATTATGTGGGTTATTTGAAATATTCAGATGACAGAAACTATATTGCTGCACATTCTGCTAAATGTAATGTAATATAATCTTCAGAGAGCTAAAGACATCTGTGTCATGGAATTAGACTGATGACAGTTCTGATGACTGCTCTAATTTATATTGATATGTTCCCAGCTAATTTAAACCCTGAGTGACGTGACAGAAGAAACAGAACAAAAGGAAGATTAAAGAGTGAACAAGGATACTTATCTGTAGATGGAGCTGTGGGGAGGATGCGATATAAAACCACCTGACCTGTAGCAAGATGGATAAAAAACGTAATGTCACCAAAAAAAAAAATCAAATGACAACGTGATATTTAGACGTCACTGATCTGATTCAAATAAGCTTTGAGCACGGTGTGAATTTTGACATTTTAATTGATTGGCCTGATGATGGTGCTGTTTTAAATGTCACCGTTATGAAGATCTCACGCTATCAGGTCGACCTTGATGAAACTCGGAATGATACATTTAACCGCGCTTTGCTTTTTCATAGACTTTACATCGAACTCTGATTAGACTGAACCCCACTGGCCTCAGTGTGCTGTGCTCACACATTTTAAAATAACATTTTTCCTCTTATACTCTCCTGTCTTCCCTTCCCACAGGAGACTGGCTAAATCCACGCTGTTCCTCATCCCTCTGTTTGGGATGCACTACACCGTGTTTGCCTTCCTGCCAGAGAGCACTGGGGTGGCAGCCAGGCTCTACATCGAGCTGGGACTGGGCTCCTTTCAGGTATGAAACAAAAGACAAGGCGCAGAATAAAGGTCCCCGACACGCAACAAATCGCAACAGCACCCGACGATGCATTACTTCCAGACCGAGGCACTTCAGGTCGACATTTTTCACAGCAGACAGTTGGACGAGTCACTGTGGAAGTATGTGTTACTAATAACATCAGTGAAGGCTTTGTTTTGTTCTGAGCAGACACAGTATTTATTATTTACCACTGCTTTTGCAGCCGTGATTGAATTATTTTTTATAGGGACACTAACACCATCTCTTCCCTTTCTCTTACATTGTTGACGTTTTGACGGCACAGATGTGGCAAGAAATAAAGTGTGTGGCTGGGTTTATGGTCGGCATTTTAAACATAACCTTCACAATGATTTAGCAAAAGCCATAGGCTGGAAATCTTTATGTTTCCATGTAGTGAAAGGTTGATATATTGAGATTTTTACCAGGTACTCCGGCATCCTCCTTCACTTCACAGACGTGCAGTTTGGGGTTTAGTTTAACCGGAGCCTCTTAATTGACCACAGGTGTGAATGTAGTCTGATGAGTTGGGTTGTTGCCCTGTGATTGGCTGGTGACCTGTCCAGGTGTAAGATGCCCCTCCCCTAATGTCAGCTGAGAATGCCTCCAATGGATGGATGGATGGATGGATAGATATTATTATACTGTTTATTTCTGACTGTTGAAGACGATCAGATTGTAACAGTCTCCCCTGTCTGTCTTGTGTTGTAGGGGTTTGTGGTGGCGCTCCTTTACTGTTTCATGAATGGAGAGGTAGGTGAATGTGTGCGATAGAAAAAAAAGACTATTCAACTATTAAATGTGAAACAGATACACTTGAATTGCTTATTTACTGCCTTTAAACTAAAACAGTCTTTCCTTCACAGTTCTCCCTTGTAGAAATATATAAACAACCTTTGTTTGGTTTTATTTCGCACTTCCTCTTTTACAGGTCCAGACTGAACTGCGGAGGTGGCTGTGGAAGTGTCACAATCAGAATCACCTGAAGCCAGCCAAAGGAAGCATCACTCAGATCACAGTCCGAGCTCGCAGGGGGCTCGGAAGGCCTCCTTCCAGCGGCAACATTTCTTCTGTGTGATTTTAGAGACTGTACCTCCTGTACCTAATAAACGACTGTACCTAATAAAAGTTTGGAGGATATCTAGAAAAAGAGCAGAAGAGGTCCTCAAAGCCTGAACCTGCTGATGACATCCAGAACACAAGAACATGACACAGATTGCTGAGTGAATGGAGAAAGTGTGTCAGGACGAATGGCATCAGTGTTCACGATAGCTGCCACTGCGAGGACGCTACAGCACTTGGTTCTCAACCGAATCACGGAGAATCCCAAATGCAGAAAAATCATTCAAATAGGAGCACTGATGGTGATGTCACAGTAAAGCTGTGGAGAGATGAGACCGCAGCAGAAACAGCTTCACCAGTGTTTACAGTCTGGACTACAACGGTACAAAATGAACAAGTATTGGGAATTCAATTGAGAAGCAATGCATGCTTGAGCTCTGCTTAATTCCGCGACTCTTCTAATAGTCACCAAAGCAATCGAAATATGTGGACTGACTTTATTCCACCGTCCTCACTCTGTTTCGTGCAGCAAATCATCTGTTGTGAGAGAGAGGTGTATATAAGTATATGTGAAGCTGCCCTATATTGGTACATTATGTCTTCTTTGATGAGCCACCTTTGAAAAGTGTATTTATTACTATTTATAATGTAGTTTTCTCCTTATATGTCATTTTTGTTATGCTGTTGCCAGATGTGATAAAGTTTTCTTTTGTGTTTTTTGCACAAGAGGTTGGTGACACAGTGGTACAGAGGTAAAATGATTCAGGGTTTGAACTTGCTGGACGGACCTTTCGGTGTAGAGTTACAGTGCGTCCCCTGGCTCACTCCCACAGTCATCCCAAAGACATGCAGAGCATTGCGACAGATGAAATGATAGCCAATGATGTTATGTTTAATATGTTTCATTTGCTTTAAAAGTAAACACATTTGTGTTTTCTTCCACATTTGAAGACAATCATAGAATTTCAATTCTAGTCAGTTGGAAACTTGGGTAAAATGGGTAATATGGGTATCTGGGACAGGAATCAGCAGTAGTTCCAGTCTCTCTGTGTATTATCAAGTTATTTTATGCCTTGTTTGAACATTACCATTCATAAAAGAGTAATTGTCAAATGGTAAAACTTATTAATGCTTATTAATTATTAATGCTGTCTCGCTGTTAATTTATTTCAAGGAAGGAACAGTTATTGAATCCAGTCTCATGTGATAATTATGAAGCTACACTAGCAGCAGTTTTTTTAGTCTTTGTGAACAGTGTCAAAGTCTCAGTGTGGTTTCCTCTGGGCTCAGGTGCTGCTGGTAAACAAGCTGTCCATCCTTTTTTCTGGACTTTAACATAGTCTTGCCCTTGTCGGCCACTGTATAAGTCACATTGCTGTTTATTCATTGTTCTTGTGGGACCCGTGAAAGAGTACAATATTAAATGAGGAATTTATGGTTTTACAAATGGTGAATGCTCTGTTTGTGTTTGTCTTTTGAATTTTAGCCTCCACCCTAAAGAAACTAACTAACTAACTAACTAACTAACCAACTAACTAACTAACTAACTAACTAACTAACTAACTAATAGGTCCCATAAAAACCCATGGGATTATTTCCTATTGTGATGAAAAAAAACCCTAAAAATAACTCTACACCTTAAAATGACTCACAAATGACAACTTACCACAGACATATTTATTTTGCAGTCAAATATACACAAACTGAGACATGAACGTTGGACACCAGAACACCTTCACATATGACACACTGCTACAGGTGGAACAAAAACTGGGTAACATTTGATATTTTTTTCACATTAAATTAGCTTAATTGCACATGCGCACAGAATGCGGTTTTCCCAACCTTTAAACACACTCTGACACACGCGCGCGCACACATACACACACAGGCACTCTCTGGAAAAGGGTACGTAAAACATCTACAAAAACACTGTCACAAACATCACAGATCTTCATCAAGAGTTTCACCTGTGTGCCAAAACATACATTTACAGTGTATTTTATATATAATCAAGAAAAGACATCATTTGTACAACATGGCAAAGTCATAGCAGGCAACATTAAAGAGCAGCTGAGCAACAACAGTACATTCAAAGATTTGTTTGCAATCAAACTAAACTGCACTCAAACTCAAACACTGAATAAAACTGGTTCAACAGGCACGCGTGCCAAAGAAAAGGCATCTAAACACAGAGATATGGCCCACAGAGGTCAAGCACATCTCAAACTGTTGGGGGAAATATGATCACTCACTTTTTTGTGTTATTTGATTATAAATCAATGTGTCCAGTCTTTTTTAAAACTAAAATATTTTATAAACTAAAGCGTAGTAAAAGTAAAAGAAGCACATTTACCAAAACTGTTACTTTACCGAAAAATGTTGATGGCTTTTCTTTGACACATATTTAAAGCATAATGCTAAACTAGCCATAAAAAAGTGTTTGGGAAGCAAGGTGCAGTCAGCTTTAGCCACAGCGAAGCTTGTGCTGAAAAGAAATACTTATGCCAGTTCTTCACTGTCATGCACATCTGTATACACAATGAGAATTTTTAAACTATTTTGTTATTAAAAAAAAACAGAAATGTGAGGATTTTTTGGAGTACGGCAACTGAAATCAGTAATTGTTAATGACGGCTTGTTATCTGATGTTGTTATCTAAGAGCTTGTCATCTGATCAGTGTGAAAACAAGTCCTGTGAACAGTGATAACTGTGTGACATATAAGTACTTGAATGCATCACACTACACCTGCTTCATCCAACGTCACAAGAAAAGGCTCAAGAAGCAAATCACTGCACGTCACAAACCTCCCCCCTGTACTCAAACAAACTAAAACATCAAAATAAATTCTGTGCTGCCACCTTGTGGTTAACGAATGTACAGCACAGATCATGGTCAAGTAAGGAGTTTCCACTCATCTTTTTTTTTCTTCTTCTTTTTAAAACACTGATAGTAACAGCTTTGAGACATGGTCGTTTTCATCTGAGCTGATCCGGGCTCAGAGTGACGGCTGGTGATGCAACACGTAAGCAGCAGCAGAGCGTTTCGTCCAAACGCAGCTCCGATAATGCCTTTAACTTAAAGCTTCTCCACAGTCGTGTTTATGTTTTGCTTTAAATGTGTGTGTGTGTGTGTGTGTGTGTGCGTGTGTGTGTGTGTGTGTGTGTGTGTATATCCCTCATTGTATCCTTTGCAGATTTGGACAGCAATTTCTGTTGAGTGTTGTTATTTGAAGTTAAAAACACGAGACTGTGCCACACACCTCCCACTGTCACTACACATGGCACTACATGAAATGGCACTTTGACTAAGAAAGTAATAAATCAGTGTAATGAAATTGCAGGAGTCACACAAATATTGCACAGTGAAAAGCATGTGCACTGTACAGCAAGTCATTTCAGATGGCACTGGTTTACGGAAAATAAATACACTTCCTTATGTGTTTAACATAAATTGATTGTTTAAAGTTAGTACATTCTTTTGATCCATTCCAGATGACAATACAAAAAATAAATATCTTGAGTAAATACGGTGGAAAAGTCTGTCTGCATCCATTTTTCTCATTTTGACTTACGAAGTGATTTCCCCACCTGTATAGTTATTGTCTGTTAGCTTGCTTGTGCCAACATAAAAAAAGAAAATGGGCAACTCAACGATTGTCTAGAGCTGTCACGTTAAAGCATTTTGTATCGCTTCTGTCGGGATGTATTGTCACTGTGTAGAAGCTGTTCATGTGTTTGACTTTGATGGATACTAGTTGCACCAAAAAGTCCAGCAAAAGCAGCAGTTCTCTAGATCTGTTACTCAAGTCATGTAAAACACATTGTAAATAAGAAAACAAACAAAAAAAACAAAACAAACAGGACTTCACGTTACGTGCAAAACACAAATTACTCATAAATGAGCAAAATATATTTTCTTGTTTATGCTGCACACAATCCGAAAAAGCATATGTTTAAAAATGATGATCCCTAATAAAACACGCTGCTGTGTACATTCTTTACAGGAACTGACTGAAATCCCACCTTCAGCTTATCTGCTCATCGCACTGTAAATAAAAACGATGGCTGTTTGTGACCAACGAGGCACTTTGGAATATGAGTCTAATAAGAGAAATTCCCCTAATTAAAAATGAATAACATGTGTGACATGCGACATGACGGGTTGAGAGAAGTCTGTTGTCTATAGAGAATGGGGAGCGTGTGATTATCACTGCCTACAATAAAATACTGCACATATAAATCCATGGCACCATAAGACGCCTTAGATGTAAAGCGTCCACTACATGGCACATGTACTGTTTATCAGTTTCACAGTTGGCAAAAAACATGTCGGACAATTATGCGAAAGAGAAAAATAGCTGGAGAAGTCACAACATTCTATGAGAGGTAAGAGCTTTAAGCAAATAATGACTTACCTTCTCATCAGTTCAAATGTACTATCTGTAGGAGCCTAAAGATTTGACATTGTCTGATATTGAAAGGCCAAATAAATTATAGTTCTTATTTATTAGGTGGAAAAAAGTTCTTCCAACTTAATTATCTTGTGTCTTAGAGTTTGGGAAATACTGTTCTTCAACACACTTATTTTGGCACAATGTTCATAAATATATAAAGTGTGTTTTTTTTCATTAGTTAATACAAACCATTTAAAATAGAGCAGGCAGGATCATCTGGCTCTCTGGGATATGTGATGAAGTCTACAGATTTGGGCTCCAGTTCCTTTTGTTTGAAAAGGTCAGTACAATACTGGGTTATGCAAAAGAAAAAAACAAAACAAATTGATCTAGACATCGAAAGTAACTATTTAGAAAATCCATGAGTTGCTGCTTTTTTTTTTTAAATATTTATATATATCCTTTGACATACTTTGTACTTATGGCTGATTGTAGAAAACGGTTTCAATCCAAGATGTAACATTTAAACTGTGAGCTTTTGCACGAGCAGGACTAACATTTGGTTGATGTTTAGCTTTGGACTGTTAAGAGATCAGCTCCAGTCTGGCAACCTGCATGGCACTTGGAGACATTTAATTTACACTAACAGCCAAATGTGACCCCAACACTTGATAATTAACTTTTGCGCTGTTTTAAAATGCTTTGTAGTTTTTCTCCTGGCAAAAAAATCTACATTGAAATGATAAAACATGACAGAGTATAGCGTTTTGTTTATAAAAATATTAAGTGCATAATGAATCATAAAATTGAGTAACCTTTGAAAACAGCACTAAAATAATCAATTTAACTTCAATCATATGGTTGAACCAGATCAAGTTTTTTAAGAATGGAAACCAACTATGCAACTCTAAAGAATCTGCTGTCAAAAATACTACATTTTTGAAAAAGGCAAACTATAAATAAAAAGAGGTGTGAGGGGCCACTTTGGTCTGTTGTGGTTGGTCTGGATGTAAAGTTACATTAATAGAACGGCACCTTGAAACTGACTGTGGCCAATCAGACGCTCAGGTTGGGAGGCTGATGTTGGCGTTCTCCGCCAGCGGGCTGGACATGCGGATCTGGGAGCTGCTCTTGCTGAGTATCGACAGCTGAGTCCCGCCGTTCACTCCACTGCTGGCCAACGAAGGATGCCTCTGCTGCTTCAGGTCCACAGCAAAGTACCGGTTCACCGTCCAGCTGCGCCATTTCCTCTTGATCTCCGACTGTACCTTCAGGGAGAAACTTCACAAGGTCATTTTTTAATGTACTTTAAGCTGCACCGACGCCATGAAAAGGTACAGTACACTGTAGGCTGGTGGGTAATGCTGTCAGAATTTAAATGTTCATTGATGTGCCTGTCAGTGTCACATCTGTCAGACATAAAGATATTATGGACAAAGAATTTACAAAGTATACTTGCAACGCAATGTCATATTATTCAGAATTAATGTGATACTTTAATATCTTGTCTTGAAATGTGACATAGAAGTTGTCTGTAGAAGATATAACTACATACATAAATACATAAACTCAAAACAATGAACTTAAATTGTTTTATATTAATAATCACAGTATGTGTGTACATACAGCTTCAGGGTAATAATCAGAGCACTGATGTCTATGCTAAATAATCCTATGTAGTTACAGTAGTGAACATCAGCAGTAGTATTAAGAACATTTAGGTATAAAAATGAACAAGTAATGAACGACAACAAAAAAAAGATGTAAATAAACCTGAATATTGAGGAAAAGGTACAAAATCTTACCTCTCCGTTAAGGAAACAGTAGAGGACAGCAACCACAAATCCCTGATGGTGAAGAACAGAGCAAACATAAAGTTAAAGTCCTGCATTTGATTTTTTAAAAATCTTATTATTTCCTCCCATTCGTCATTTCTCTTTAAATTGAAACCAGATGTTTGATTTACCTGGAAGGATCCGAGTCCCAGTTCGAAGACCAGTCGCTCTCTCTTGCTGACGTCTTCAGGTGAGAAGGCAAACACAGTGTAGTGGATCCCGAACAGAGGGATGAGCAGGAGGGTGGAGCGTGCCAGACGCCTGCGCACACACAAACACACACATTAAACAAGACTTAATGAAACTGGGGTGTGATTCTTATGTGAACATGGTTTATTGCTGCAGGTCGCCTGGATGTGACGCAAGCACAGAGTCACTGGCGTAATGTCACGACACAGTTTCTGCCGAGTGATGCAACTTTGTCTTTGAAACACAAAGTTGATGTTCTGGTCAATAGAAATGACCTCTGACTACTTTACAGGTTTAATCAAAATCATTTTTCTTTTCTTTTTTCTTTTTCTCATCGTCACAAAATCCAGTTCAGTGACTGAAGGAGCAGTTTATTGATATTTCTTAAGATTGTCTACGTTAATGTTTTTGAAGATTTACATCACCAAAACAATGATGTCAGCTCTGAGTATGAGTTACGGACTTATACAATCTTATTCGCTCTTCATCATACAGGCAAGAGAAACACAAACTGCTTCACAAAATAAGACAATAAAAATATTTTACATTTCACACAGACAATTAGGGAGTGAGTAATGAGTTAATGTGTCGATAGAGTGAAGGCAGGGCTACATATATTACACAGGATATATAAAAAAAGACCACTGCATTCACCCGATGAAGAAAATCAGTCCTCACTAATATCAAGATTATTTTATAATAAAAAATCCAAATAAAAAGACAGAAAGTCCATCTCTGTCTCTGACTGCCTCAGGCTGGATTATGAAATGTACTGAATAAATGTCCACATGTTTGTATATGTGCGTTTAAGAGAGAGTATGCATCTGAGATTTCAGATAGTTTAAAAACACAAATACATATAGTCACATGCAGTCGACACAGACACAAACAGACACGCACACACACACACACAAGTGTCTGACAAACACACGCACACACACTTACAGCGTGATGGCGGATAACTCTGACATCCTGCACGAATGCTGAACAGCCTGTGTGGGCTCACTGAAGCATTTCTGAGCACAGCTGCTACACAACACAAAGACAACACAACAATACAACAAAGACAGTGTCTTTAGGGACACAGACACACCCAAGTTTCACGCAACACACACTCACACACATCCTCACACTTGATCACACACAAACAGGTATAAGCAACAGATGAGAAAGACATTATCCGCGGAGCCTCCAAAGACACTACCCTGTGGGAGCAGAGGAGGAGTGATGTCTGGCTACAGCACGACTCCATAATGAGGCTCAAGCTTCCTGCCAACAGGTAGAACAATTTAATCTGTCTGAAAAGCACATAGCAATGATGTGTAAATGATAACACTATAACACTATAACACCATAACGTCTTCTCCTCATCCATTTATTATTGCACGTCTTTGTTTGAAAATAGAGCTTATGTTTATTTAGTGTATCAGGTAGATGTGCAACGCATTTATGCATATATCTATATATTTATATATATATTAAAAAATTTAAAAAAAACAAAAATAATAATATTTTTTTAAAAAAGATTTAAAAATTAAAAAAATTAATATATATATATATATATATATATATATATAAATGTGTGTGTGTGTGTGTGTGTGTGTGTGTATGTGTGTGTGTTTGTGTGTGTATATGTATATGTATATGTATATGTATATGTATATGTATATGTATATGTATATGTATATGTATATGTATATGTATATGTAAATAAAATATTTTTTGCCCATATCTTACACCTCTAGTGTCAGGTAATCAATTCAAATGACGTCTCATTAAAAGAGAAAGGTCGGTGCTATTCTATTTTCTATCAAAATATAATATCAAAATATTCCGGTCCAGCTTTCAAAACAAAAGTCTTTGTCCTTGTAAATTTTTCTTAGATACTCTGGCAATACTTGTACGTATATGTGAAAAGATATTAATGGTTTTGATCTTTCCATGGGGTTTGTTGACATAAAGATATAAGCTATAAGACATCATTTATATTATTATGTGCAAAGGTAATACTTTACAGGACATGATTACTATCATAAAAGTTCTTTAAATATCAATATTCACAGACGCACACACACAGACATACACATATACAAACCACACAGACACACACAGATAAAAGAGTTTGTATTCAGGGCCTTAACTTACAGGTAAATGCTTGATTCATTCCCTCCGATATCAGGGGACTGCAGCTTCTGCACCAGGATAATAATGATTCCGATGAAGAGGACAAAATTGATCTGAGGGAATAACAGAAATAAACCAGCCATGAATTTATTCTCAGTAGAAAAATAATAGTAGATCACTTGTGAGAATAAACACATCCGGAGAACATGAATGAACCCATCAGCAGGTGTCGTACCATTATCGAGGCCACAACGGGTCCTTTGATCACCCACCAGAGGGCAGTGTTCTCATTTGTGTCCCAGCATCTGTAAGGGGGAAGGAGGAGCATGGTGCCTATCAATAATCATCCAGCATGCTCTACTTCACTTTCTCTCTACATTTACATAGCACACGACAGTACATCAGTCAAGTGGCCATTTGCAGAGTCAGGGAATGAAGGGTCAGAGGGAAGGGTAGGATTTAAAATGGAAGCAAGGTGAAGAACTAAGAAGAATAAGAATAAGAAATATATAAGGACTTGACAAAATAATGTGTGTGCTAAAACACATATTACTCACTTATTTAATTCCATGACATATCAATTTACTAACTTTTTAATTTTTTAAATAATTGAATGACATGACCCAATCGTTGGTGATATTTTTCTTATAGGTGTCATATGATTCCTTGATTTCCTGAAACCGGACAGTGCATCTGCATCCTAGATTGTGCAGGTACCAAGATGAAAAGCAGAAACTGTACGGAGAGATTCTGTTTCTCTGCTTTGATTGTTCAAATATGAATGTGATTAAAAGTCATACACATTTCTTTATTTTTCTTGACAATGGGAGAGATGCAGAAAGATTGTTTCTTTACAGAACATTGTGACTTATCAGTTTGGGCAGTGGAGCATTACTCAGAGTGGACATACCCAGTGTTGTGAAAATGGAGCCTCAGAACAGCCCAGACAGTCACACAAATGGTGGGAGTTCCTGTGACGACAGAAATTAGAAACACAGCATATTTGTCATTAATTAAAGCGCATTATTAAAGCACTTCTCATTAGTTAGATCATGAGAAAGAATAGGCCTCTAAAATCTGTCAAAAATCACTGAATTAAAGATATTTATGTTTAAACTGTATTTTACTAACGTTTATTCAAAACGTTTATTGGCAGTTCTGAATTTAATAATAAGATTACAGGGCAGGAGGCAATCAGACATGTTTTGATTTGTATTGTTAAACAAATATCATACATCCAAATTCAATATCAGAAGATGAACATCTCCAGTGACATATCGCACTGCTCTCTCTCTCTCTCGCTCGCTCTCTGTCTCTCACTGTCTCTTCCTCTATCTATCTAACAATCAAGTCTCAAAATCCAATTTAGTCATAGAAAGGAACTGGGAAACTCAGTTTTGAATGTTAAAAATAAATGTCAGAGTGAGGGAACTTTCCACTTTCCACCACTAGTCGGACGTAGCCACTCACCCCATCCAACAATGGTGTACCAGTAGAAGTATCGTCGCTCAGGAAAGAAAGTCTCCACGAGCAGGGTGAAGAGATACAGGCCTTCGATGAACAGCCAGAAATAGTTGGACATGACGCAGTAATGGAAGAAAACCATCACTGCTTTACACGCCACCTGCACACAGAGACACAGACAGATGCATCAGTGGAGCAAAAGCAGAGGGACATCTATTTTTCTGATCATTCACGACTGCGTTGCTCAGGTTGGAGGAACCTTTTAGAGGATTTGAATAAAAAAAAAGCATTTCAGAATACAGTAATATGTAATGCTTTGACTATTTTATATAAAAAGATTGCAAAGTGTCTATAACTTTCTGTTTGACGTCTGGAAGAAGACATTATAGTGGAGTTGAGTTATGGACTTAGCGTGTGGACAGTTACTGGTCCTGTTCAAAGACAACACAATCTGCTCAACAACATATACAGGGCTCACTACAACACACGACAGTATGTTTGTTTAATCCCAAAAAAATCCACATTATAAAAATGGCTCGTGACCTTGAATAAAACCGCAAGTTTTTATTTCAGCATCCTCTTCTTATGTGTGTTAGAGAAAACGCTTCTTATTCACAGTGACATGTGTGCCCTGGTTTGTCACGGTTCAAACTGTAAAACCCATGTGAAACGGTTTGTCTTTATTTTTAAACCTCACAATCATAAATGTCAGAATGACAAATGTCCTTATTGCAGGGAATCAGTGTAAACACAGATTGGGAACAGCAGTCGAGCTGAAACTCCAATGTTTCCTCTGAAACATTTAACAGGATCCAATGAATGAATATTTACGTCTTAGTGTCACGGTGAACGCTGATCTAACGAGTTCATGTTAATTGGAGTCAACCACTAACAGCAAGGATCTATCTGATTTTGGTTACTGCCATGTCATGATATTGACCTGTGATTGCCATGGCGACAGCAGTAAAGCACAGGGTTTAAAAAAGGGCAAATAAACCATTGTTATGTTAATGAGCCCCTAGAAGAAGATTTCCACTGGCCTTGCCGAAACCATTAAGGTACCTAATTACGTTTGTTTGTCATGCCTGCTTAACAACAGCGCACAATGTGTTGTTACCAGACAAAGGCTAAGGTGCTTGCTCTGCATCTGTAATCAGAAAGTATTAGTCATCTAATTGTGTATTTACTTGCTGTAACATTTGCATGTGATTGAAGTTTCTGCAAAGGTTTAGATGGTTCAGGCAAGTCTGTTCCTCAGCCTCATTTCATATCTCAAACAGGACAGGCCTGATCGTAGAGTTCCCCCTCAACACTGATTCAATGCATATCCACCAGACTCTTTAATAAAACACTCTGGAACCGATTAACCAATAATCTTCACAGCGTTTTGCCCCACAAACACACACTGACTTCTGCTGACTCTGGACCTGCCAGGGATTAATTTGTCAGAGTAGGCATCATTTAGAATAATAGAGGCCTTATTTTGCAATTATCTGCTTCAAATTTAAATGAATGGAATCATTAGCTTTGGAAATGAAAACGATGTTCATTACATGCATAAACAAAGAAGCTGCCATGGTTGTTTTCTTTGCTCTTGATGAAAACCAACCACCCCCAGATAGTGCATGTATTATATATTATAGGCCTCTCTAGGCCATATAAAACATGCAGTATCTGGGGTGCTTGTGTAATGAACGAGTCGGCGCGACTGACCGTGTGCACGAAGCAGTGGTCGCTGTCTTCCTGAGCGTACAGCACGCCGTCCTTGATGAAGACCGAGATGGCTCTCAGGATGAAGGACACAAACAGATTCATGTGAATGAAGTTCCTGGTGCAGTGCAGCTTCCTGGAGAGAAGACAGAGAGGACGATACAAACAAAGACACAACATTATTTTGAAACCTTTAGACATTTTGACTAGAATTTTGTTGCCTTGCCTCCTGTAATATGACATAGTCACTTTTTTTTAAATCAGACAGCGAACATGAGCAGATAAACAAACCTGCAGACAATAACAGCACAAGATTGAAACTGATTCACTGATATTTTCATTATTGATCACTCTGCATTCATCATTTCGCATCATTGATCATTTGCACAGAGATTATTGATGATCTATGTTTCTTGAGACCAGAAAGAAATTTCCTGAATGCAAATATATATTGTCAGAGGAAAACAATTTTTTTCTCCCTCATTTTGACTGAGAATAATGACAATTTATATGTACACACACACACACACACACACACACACACACACACACACACACACACACACACACACACACACACACACACACACCACACAAACACATATATATCTCCAAACCTTATCTGAGCCATATTATCATTACGATCTTCACCTGAATCTGCAGAGAATAACCATGGCTGTAGTCAGAGACACCAGTGATGTGCTGTAGCCGACTGTGTACAGGGCCTTGACTGATGCGTAGTACATGTCCTGGGGGGGGGCGAAGAAAAGCCTGTTAATGTGAATGGTAAACGAAGAAGGACATTTAGATGAGGTAGAGGAGGACGTACAGGTTTGGTGGTGTTGTCGTAGAAGAAGCAGACGTCCACGTAGTGAGGGAAGGGTTCAGACCAGCCGTCCTCTGTACAGTTACGACTGACCTTCCCCATTTCTGTGCAACACAAAAACATCTCTCAGCTGAACTGCACTCAGACGCACATACAATATATGTACATATGTATATATATATGTATATATGTATATATATATATATATATATATATATATATGAAGTTTCTGGTGCAGTGCAGCTTCCTGGAGAGAAGACAGAGAGGACAATACAAACAAAGACACAACATTATTTTGAAACCTTTAGACATTTTGACTAGAATTTTGTTGCCTCGCCTCCTGTAATATGACATAGTCACTTTTTTTTAAATCAGACAGGGAACATGAGCAGATAAACAAACCTGCAGACAATAACAGCACAAGATTGAAACTGATTCACTGATATTTTCATTATTGATCACTCTGCATTCATCAGTTTGCATCATTGATCATTTGAACAGAGATTATTGATGATCTATGTTTCTTGAGACCAGAAAGAAATTTCCTGAATGCAAATATATATTGTCAGAGGAAAACAATTTTTTCTCCCTCATTTTGACTGACAATAATGACAATTTATATGTACACACACACACATACACACACACACACACACATACACACACACACACACACACACACACACACACATATATATATATATCCCCAAACCTTATCTGAGCCATATTATCATTACGATCTTCACCTGAATCTGCAGAGAATAACCATGGCTGTAGTCAGAGAGACCAGTGATGTGCTGTAGCCGACTGTGTACAGGGCCTTGACTGATGCGTAGTACATGTCCTGGGGGGGGGCGAAGAAAAGCCTGTTAATGTGAATGGTAAACGAAGAAGGACATTTAGATGAGGTAGAGGAGGACGTACAGGTTTGGTGGTGTTGTCGTAGAAGAAGCAGACGTCCACGTAGTGAGGGAAGGGTTCAGACCAGCCGTCCTCTGTACAGTTACGACTGACCTTCCCCATTTCTGTGCAACACAAAAACATCTCTCAGCTGAACTGCACTCAGACGCACATACAATATATGTACATATGTATATATATATGTATATATGTATATATATATATATATATATATATATATATAAAAGCTCATATGTGAGCCACAGTTTATCTTCTGCTTCCTCTCACCATCCTCAGGGCCGATGAAGTCATGGAAGAGCTCCGGGCAGTTGACCACCACAACTTCCCCAACATTAGCCGCCTGCCAACAGGTCAGGTTGTCCCACATCCATGGACACACTGAGCAGCAGAGGGGAAATAGCAACACGTGAATGTAGGGTTTGCTGTTATAACACTGAGGAAGTGATCCTGACACTAATGGAATCAAATCAAAGTGAAATAAAATGAATTTACGGTAATTGAATCTTCGATAATAGCATTTCATTTACAAAGATATTAAACAAGTTCATGACACACATGGATAAAACACCTGCTGACATGGCGGCTGCAGGGAAACCGCACCACGTCTCATGACAGGCTTTTGTGAGATCTCATTGTTTTAACCTGGGTATTTGATTGATGTTTGGCAAAAAAGATTGTTTTCGATGTGATCTCTTATTTCCGTTTAACAGCTAGGGGGCAACAGGAACCTGTCATGATCACAAAACATACAACAGCACCTTTGTGTTTGTGAGGCAAACTCATTAGCAGACAGTTCTCTTTTCATTTACAAACAGCAAAATGTCTGTTTTGTTTTGTTTTAAGCTCCTTCCATTCATTTGCTGCCATCATCACCTGACTCATGCTCACTGTAAATCTCACATCCTTTACATTCGGAGCCGCAATCGCAGGCTTTGATTTTTCTGTCGTTCTCTCTGTTTGGATGTCATTTATCACCTGCATCTCCCCGTCGCTCCCTACTTCCTTTCACCATCTCTCTAGGTTTACCACGCTGTTTATGCTCGGGTGGTTTTATAGTGCTGCAGTGGCAGATGCAAGTTGACTTGTGTGTGCGTGTTCACTCATATGCATTCTGAGTGTTTTCCAGTGTGCACATGTGTGTGTGCATCTCTGGACATGCATGTGTGTGTGTGTGTCTGCGTGTGTTTTCAGACCTTTCTCTATTCTGCTCAGCTCTCTAATCTGTTTTGGTTCTGTCTGGTGAGCCGGACACGAAGCCAATTACCTTTTAAAGGGCAAATCCGAGCCAAATGAGCCGCACCGTGCTACAGAGGTAACCGGCTTAATAAAGCACTGTGTCTGCATCACTGGCTATAACACACAGGCTCCCACCATGTACTGAATCATCACTGGGCTGCAAAGACACAGGATAATATCTACATGTCCAGTGCACATATACACACACACACACACAAAACACAAAGAAAACACAGACCACAGATTCATGCTTTCTCACTGAAGCTGATGTGAGCAAAGGACTGAATGAGATTTGGTTTGTGTGACTCACAGGGTGCAACTGCAGCAGAATACTGATCAGAGACTCAGACGTAATATCTTGCCCACAACTACATGCCAAAAAAGAATTCATTCATTCATTCATTCATTCATTCATTCATTCATTCATTCATTCATTCTTTAAACACTGGTTGAAAAGAAAAACATATCATAAGGCTGCATCTCTATGTGATTCATCAATCATGTGGTGACACAAACAAGCTGTCTGATATTAATTAATTAATTCGTTTAAAATGATTTTAACTAATTTAGTGACCTTACGTTAGAGGCCAACATCGATCTATCAAATCCACTCAAGTCTATTTTCAAACTCAGTCTCAATTAGAGCTGCAGAAACTAAGATTGTGATGCTTTTAGTAAGAAATAAGAAACACAACACAGGTCATTTTGTATCTACAACCAATTATGCAGTATCTAAATTCAGCTGGGCGGCAAACACAGCACCAAACAGCAAATCATTATGCCGCAATATGACACAGGCCGCCAACTAATCTGAGAGTGGGTGGTGTATTGTAATTAAAAATATAATAAGAAATAAATTAGAGATGGCTGTTAAATAAGAACCAGTTAAAAATAGTTTGACCAAGCTGAAACAGACCATCTCTCACTTACTGCTTCCCTGTCCTCATTTTTTCTTTTCACTTTCTAGGCTTTTTCTTAGACCCAAAGTTGGATTTCCGCAAAGTTGGCGTTTTTTTCCCCCCTCCAGATCAACGATTTGCTGTCAGCAGAAACACTGGATGGTTCCTTTTAAAGGAAGAGGAAGGGCCACGGATTGGTTAGAATGTCGAGGTGGGCCAAAACGGAAGTAAAAACATAAATTGACAGCAAAATAACAACGCACATTTAAACTTAAAAACAATTCAGGGCATGAGTTCCCTTTAAAAAATATGCTCAGTCTGACAGGATCACGCTTTGAAAAAAGAAAAAGCATATGCAGGGTGAAGGATGACTGCAGGAGCCACTTTTAGGATGCACATATGTTTTGATTGCGTCATCACGCACAGCGTGTGGTTTTTTTTTTTACGCTCGAAGCACATGGCACATGTGTACAAGCAGCTGTGCTCCCACTGTAGCAGGACGCTACTGAAAACTGAATTTGCCAGGTGTAATAGAGAACACTTACTAACACTCTGCAGCGGAAACGTGCACAAACGACCATCAGTGTGTAAGAGAGTGAACATTTGTTGTTCACTCACCTGTGCAGGCACATATTTCTATCCTGATAACGCAAAACCCTGCACCGCTGACTTCAGAATAGGTTTTTCTTGGTCCATTGCACAATCAAGCAATCACTTTCTGCTGACCGCTTCCCATTTTAAGACCAACGCACCCATGGGCACTAAGATGTGCACATGGACATTTGCTCTATAAACAATGTGGGTGTTGGATGGGAAAATGACAAGTGAGTTGGTCTGGAAGAAGAAAAGACTCTTTTTGCACGACGAAGCAGTGAGTCAGAGTGCAGTCTGGGAGATGCAGTCTGCTACACCACTTTGGAGCAGCAGGAGGCCTGCAGCAGTCGCTAATGAAAATCACAATCCATAGCCAAGAAAATAATTGCTTCCAGGAATCACATGGCACATTTCCTTTGTTTCTGGAAAAGGGACATGTGGGGGAAAACGCGAAAGCAGCTCAGCATGACATTACAGGCAGACATTTGGTTTGTGAACTGCTTATCGCCGGGTGCTCGTCTGTGCTGCATGTCGGCTTTGCAAGGTGATATGTACATGACATAATGCTCCATTCATCTTCCATGCTCACATGTCTCTCTGTGACCTTTTCAAAAGTGACTGGAGAAAGACTGCTGGGAATAAAAACAGCCTGTTTTTAATTCGCTCCTGGAAAGTTGCATGGCATTCATCTGCGTTCACAGAGTGACGCACGTCAAGTAAACAATTTAATCAACGCGGCAGAACCATGAAAACTGGTGGTGTCACGCCAAAGTATGCAAACTATGGGATGTGAAAACAATCACACACACGCGCGTATTCCTCCATCCTCACTTGCCTAATTCAAGGTCATCGCTGGGGTCGTGCAGCGCGATCCTCTCCATGCATTTCTCATGTTCACGCTTTATTATACAGTGCTCAGACTCTGAGGCCACCTGGAAAAAAACACACACACACAAACACAATGTTACACTATTTACTGACAATACTTCTATTTTCAAGGTGTCAAGCAGAATATGTCTTTAAAAAGGTTTTAATTACTGATTGATTAAAAAAACATTTGATATCCAACATTTCCTTGTTAGATATAAATTCTGTTTTTGATTAATCCATTGTGCAATCCAATCAAATGTAATCTGGAGCAATTAGGTCAACCTTCAGAACACTGGATATTTATCTGGGCAATAAATCACTGGGTGAAATGTATTTATTTATTTCTTGTTCTTCTTGTTCCTACTTTCATAAAACTTCACATCACTTTTCGAGATCAGAAATATAATACATTGAAAGACAAGAGAGAAAGCACTTTGGTAGTGGAGTTATCAAACATGTCAGCTTCTCTTATGGTCAATCTCTGTTTTGCACTCATAGCTTTTGTGAACCTTCCTCCTTCTCTCTCTCTCTCTGGGAAACGACAGGTGTAATATGGTACATCCCAGGCCTCTGAGCCATGGCTGACTCTTCACTCCAACTCTCAGCTCCCTCATATGAATTCACTTCAGGCCTCGCTGCCTAGATAAGATCGTGCATCAACCGACTGTGAAGATGTCCTACGATTCACTTCCTTACGCTTTCGCGCTGCACTGGGGGAAGAATTTAAAGTATTACACATAGTGTTGTATTGGCCACAATTATGCGAAGAGTCTATAGCTCTATCTGCTTTTATCTTTAGTCCATTTCCGGACAAAAACACAAACAGTCCCTGCTGTGCCGTCAAGGCTCGACAAAAACAGCAGTGACGAACAAAAGCAAGATATTAAAGAGCTCTCTCTCTCCTGCTGTTGATGGCGCTCGATATTATTTAATGAAATCAACACTGGCAATATCAGAAAGAGAGACTCTCTGTACCTGTACCAAGCATCCACGTTGCTAAGCAGCAGGTAACAAGTATGCATATTGTCGACAAGGCTTCCCAGAAATGAGAAATAATTGGATGCAGATGACTAATATCTGTTTGGCATGAGTGCAGACAGGCCTGTAAGAGGATGCTGTGAACTTTGTTATTCATTAATTTTGCACACATACATACAATTGTCGGTATGTTTTTGAGCTAGATGAGGGTGTTTTTGTCTCACTGTAATTGCTTATTTATTTTTTATGCTGATATAGATTGACACCCCCCCCCCATTTAAAACAAACCCATAGGTCATCTGACCAGAAATCAAATGATTTCAGATTGACATTTACATAGGATTGACAGTTCAGCACGCCACCTGCCTGTGGTTTATCAGCCTACACATGTGTTCCTACGCTGGTTGTGCATGTTCTACCAAATAATGACACTTGAATCGCTTAATGTAATTTACAGAATATCCACACAAAGCTTTCCCACATAAAGCATAACTGCTGTGAAATAATAAATAATAAATTTGATTTATCCACATCTCGTGTAGGAGGTATTGACTTTATTTGACACCCATGTTGGAGCCTCTGTTGCTACATGCATTTCTTCATTGCGGTGTCAGAGCATTCGATTAGACCTTTCCTAGGTTTTATTTGTTGCAATGACGTCGCATGGAGATCACAGGTTTAAAGGGCGTAAACACAACCTGTGCAAAGGAGAACGAGCAGTTAGAACCATTTTAATCCTCTCCTCTCCTCTCCTAAAAAGATGTCTGTCCAGATAAGATGCCCATTTTAAAGCCGCAGAATTTCCCTCCTCCAGGCTATTTCCGAGGGCCAGATAACTCAGTGGCTCCCACAGCACTGCACAGCACAGATAATAAAACTCCCATTTGACGTTGCAGACCACTGGCCCTCTGCACAGACCCATCTGACACACAATAAGTACATCACAACAGATGAATCTGCCACATCAGTCGATGAAGGTCAGTGAGACTGCATTGTGCAAAGACGTCAGCTGGAGGAACACTTCACAGATGTTGGGGGGCGGCGTGTTAGCGGAAGGTGCTAAAGGTCAGAAATGATATTTGCGACTTCATGGCCACATCCAGGAAATTCATTCCATTTCTATTAGACAGCATCATTACCTCCTCCACTTACTATTTCTAATGGCCACTATGAAATCATCAAGTCACAGGATGAATACCTGGACGTGAGAGTCAAATAACATAAACCAGAAAACAGCTCGTGTGTCTCTGAGGCTGCGTCGAACACAATTCCTCCCACACATTTTGCAACAACTCGTCCTTGCTGCTTTTTCTTCCAGTGAGACAGCTAATAAAAATGAGTCAGACCAGATGGAAAAGCAGCTCTCCGGTCAGTCAGGCCATCTGTTATTGTTTTAACATCCGGCCAGTCGCCTCAACACAGAGCTGATCCAGGACCTGTAACGTACGCTGATGTGCTGATGCGGCATATGGTGAGCTCCATCCTTCCACTGCTTGTCCCCAAAAAAACATCCCACTAGTGTATGTGCGAACATACACTATAGAGGAGGGTTGTGATGATACATTAACATGCTCACACCCTTATGTACAGATATTTGCATCCCCCCCACCCACCCACACCCACACACACACTCGTGCATAGTAGATGCAGACACAGAATCTACTCACCAAGGGCAGCTCTCTCTCTCTCTCTCTCTCTCTCTCTCTCTCTATATATATATATATATATATATATATATATATATAGCTGATTTTTAGAAGGTCTATAACAGTTGGAGAATTAAAAATATTCCCGCTGTGACTCATAACTAACAGTCCTTCTGTGCCTGTGCATCACTCCATGTCCCTACAGAGTCCAACACTTACCAAAAACCTCCTTTCACCAAATCACAGAGAAAAATAATGTTTTTCTTCAAATTGCATTTATATATGTCAACAGAAAACATTAAATAAGTCTAAAAAACATGTGAAAACACGTGTTTTTTTTTTTTAAATGGAAGGATTACATCAAATAAAATCCATGAAATCAATAGAATATATACTGGGGGTCAGACTTCGAATCACACCCTGCCTTCAGGTCTTTTACCTCTTCAGCACAGCTTCCTGAAAACACAATGATTCAATGCAAACACACACACACACACACACACACACACACACACACACACACACACACACACACACACACACTTCTCCCTAAGCTAATTCATGCACACACACTGACAAATTCCACTCTGGGTCCCTTCCCTCTAGTAGAGACGAATCTAATTACCTTTTAAAGCATCTCTCGGATGCTTTATCAAGTAACAGGACAGACGGTGCTCAGACAACAAACCCTGAGATATAGAGGAGGATAAAACGTATCAAGCAGGGCTGAAAACAACTGTCTGGTAGATCCTTTACATAAAGAAACACACACAAGTCAGACAGATACAGACAGATGGACATGAGGTCAGTTAGTCTTTCCTTTTTTTCTTTTTCTTTAACTCAAGACATTTCGCCAGCCATGATGCTGTAAATGAAGTTTTTAAAAAAGGCCCTTGGTATTAAGAGCAAATCAATATGGCTTTAGTGAGGAAACACTGTAGTGCAAGAGAAAACATAAGGCCTGACATGAAACTATCTCGAGGGCAAGAAGGCAAGAGAGTGTTTTCTTTGCTCAGCACTGGAGCCATGTGACTTGTATTTATAAGCTTGAGTTTATAATGTTGTTGATTCCAGCAGGAAAATACTTAGCGAGAAAAGGCAAAACAGCAGCACTCCAGACATGGATATGCAAATGCATAAGGTGTGTTTGTGCGCCTTTGTGTATGTGTGTGTGTGTGTGTGTGTGTGTGTGTGCATACACAGCCGCAGACAGACAAAAACAAGGGAGGGAAAAAAACGACATCTTTCCATGTCATTGCACCATCTTTACTGATTTATATCCACGGTCTAAAGGGGACTTTATGTCTCATCGCATCAGCACCCTCCTCCTGCGTGTTGCCTCCCTCTGAACATTGTGATGCATTAATAATGTATCCTCGTTTTTAACCAACCCCGGTAAACACAGTTCACCAATTAACCCCAATGCAAGTCTGTAAATGCCTGAAAGAGCAGACTGTCGGTCGGTGTGCAATAACGCTCCCGTTCAGCATCATGACTTTGTAGGCAGCTGGGTTCTTGTATAATCATACAGGAGGTACAGCATTAAAGAGTCAGCTGTTTTCCTCTCGTTTTAATGACAGCACAATGTGAAACGGTTTGTAGGCGAGAAAACCACAGAACAGCGCGAGTTACAATTACTGACAGATGTTTTTTTTTTCTCCCCGGGTGATGCAGAGTCAGTAGACTCATGCACCCCCCGTTTATTCCTGCTATCACAGACGTTTCAATCATCGGACCATGTTGGTGACCTTCGCCTCGCACATGGAAAAACAAAGGCTGCGACCCGTTTATATTCACTCTACACGCTCACTCCGGCTGGATTCACCCCCCCCCCCTGCTGTCATCCGCGAGGCAATGTGGTCTTCACCCACCAGAGGTCCAGTCACAGCCTTCATCCTACCTCACCAGCCGCAGTGGAGGCTGAAGATGTGCGTAAAGGCGCTCGACAGGCGTGAGAGCAAGTCAGAGGAACTTACCGATGCGTAATTCTCAGAGGCGCAAATATCTGCACACGAAGCCATCGGTATTCCCGGATCCCCGCGGTGCTCGGCTGGCCGACGTGTAGGAGAATGGTGGTGCTCTCCAAACAGGGTTATGAGCTCTGCCTGAAAACGACAGGTGCCGTCACTGCTACTACTGCTGCTGCTGCCGCTGCTGCAGGACGCACTCACCGCGTTGGCTGCTGCTGCTGCTGCTGCGGCACCGCCACTGGCTGGAGGAGGAGGTGGGGGGAGGTGGAGGAGGGAGGGGAGGAGGGTGGTGTCAGTTCCTCGGGATTCGCACCTCGTCAGAAACAGAGCCAACAAAGTGTGGCAACAGTTTAGTCTACAAATGTAGGGGTGCAGCTGGAGGAGGATGGAGAGGGGAGGCTTAAGACCACAAAAATCTCAACGCTGAAATGTTGAAAGGAAAAGGAAAGAAGAAAAAACATCTTACGTGTATCTCGTGCGTGGGACTTCGTTCCTAGAAACTATTCATAAAACTCTGACGTTTGCGCCTGCGCCTCTAAAACGCTCCAGAAGGCGCAAGGTCGGGCTCCCTGCTGGGCGCAGTTTGTGGCGCACTGAGTCGACCGGTTATGTGTGACTCACGTTTTAGTCAATACTTGAACATCTGAATATGTGTATGTGCTTCGAAGAACCCCAGAAGTGCATATTAGCCTGGACGTGCTGTGACATATAATCCATAAAGCAACTATGTTCTGAAGGAAGTGATCTGCGACTGGTGGTGCTGTCAGCACTGTTTACTTTCAGCACCATGGACAGTGGCTAAACAACCGCCCCAAGGCATCAGTGAGCAGCTAAAAGACAAACCGCTACGAAAAGATTTGAACACACACACACACACACGCACACGCACACACACACACACAAGGAGATGTTTTTCAGTCCAGAGTATTTTGCATCTGTGTAGAACAGGTGGGCGGTCTTTTAAGTCTGTGTCCAGGAGCTCATTGTCTCATCAATGAGCTCCTTTTTCATGAGTGTGGACTACTCCAACATACAATACAATACAAAACTATTGGTAACCTACATTTTGTTTTGCCAAGAGGTTTAAATGTATTCAGTTTTTAAAACCATGCCTGAATATATGGTAGACAGATGGCTCATATGGAGACCAGTGTTTTGAGTTCAGAATGACACTGAGGTGATTGACCATCCAGCTGGGGCCCTTTCATGGGTTGGCTATAAATCACTGAGGAATAAAAAAAAGTATTAAACCTTGCCGTTTTGTGAGAGATCTTTGAGAACAAAACAAGAAATAAGAACAGACACATTGGGTTCTTGGTTTATGGTTCTTCATCCTAATTGAATCAAGGTTTGTGACGAATATTTCCTGCTGCTCCTGGTACATTTTTTTACTACTGTTACTGAATCTGTCACTGAAAAAAAATCAAGTATTTCAATTGCAGCCATCAATTCCTGGATTATTCGTACCATCATAGCAGGTAGGACAAGAGCCTTGTTTCCATGGCAAACCTAGTGTCTTCCAGTGGCTGCCCATTGTTTTGGCTTAAAGAACTTTAGGCCAAGCAGGAAAACAGAGATGGGATCATATACCGCTGTGGTAACTGTAAAAACACTCTCAGCACCGGGTTTGATTCATTTTTTCCAGACATTACTTCAAACACAGTATCTTAATTATGGTCATAGAATGAAATAATGGATTCAGGGTCTCAGCCATTTGCTCAAGGACATACTGACACTGGTGGTGGATACATAATTGAAATGTCTGTTGGTGTCAAAGGTCAAACCAGCAACCTTCGGGACATTAAATCTCCTCTCCACGACACGACATGTCCTCTGTCTGCAGATTTTCATCCCAAACAAATACTGAACCTGTTTATTTTTTAAGATGGAGTATTTGTGGAGCTGGAGAATATATCCAACTGCACTTACATCAGAGCTAAAGACTAATTTCCACTAATGCACAAGTGTGGCTATCTCCAGGGAGTGATTTTACACCACAATCTTCTCATCCAATCCTCTATGAGAATGTTTATTTTTAAAAACAATGTCTAATGAAATGTCAGAAACAGTCAGTATTTGTTTGCGTTTTCCCAATGCACACAGTTCCCTGAATTCTTCTGGGGTTGCATGAAACGATGTAAACCTTGTAGAGGTTTGTCTTTTAAGTCTGTAAACCAGTATTTGAGAAAATACTCTTGAGCACTAGTAGCCACAACACTGACCCAATAAATCCTTTCATGTTATGACAAGTCAGTGTATTTTTAGTTTAACAAGTCATCATGCCATGCACAATAACTGAAACTAAAAAAACAAGTTTACATTTATAAATCAAGTAAATCACATTCATGACAGGTCAAAAAAACAGGCCACAAATATACACAACGTTTGATTGGTGTGCTGGAGTAAACACGGATTGGAAATAATCCCCACAAAGAGTCAAGTGTTTTTTCTCACAAAGTGTTTTGAAGATGTTTTTGCGTCATTGCACTGCCACTCAATGAGACTCTCCACATGACATCTCCCCCTCTCTGTCTGCCTCTCCCCTACCATCACGAACCAATCAGACTGTAGGATATCAATGGAGACTTGTCTCTGACAGTGTGGGAGGAAAGCATTATGTAGTTGAGTGCTAAGCCTATATCCCCACTCCATCTTACGGTGGACTCTGTGGGGAACCGGGCAAGGCCTCATCCTTCCCCTCCATCCTCTCTTCACTCTCCACCCACATATCCGTCTCCCACTGAGTGTCTCTCCTGTAGGGGATCAATCAATCAACTATGCACACGATAAAAGGCAGAGGAGAAGAAAGAAGGTAAATGTACTGTATTTCCATGATGGTGGTAGAAGATATGAAAAAGAGAACTTTTTAACTACTACACCCATGGTTATTCCAGACAATCCTGTTTTTTCTTCCTCAATCAAACTACACAAAAAGTCAGTGGTGCATAATAATAATAGTAAAAACAACAGCCTTTTTTAAAATCTTAGCTGCAGTTGTTTTTCGGACACGAGTCTTCAGATTGGATAACCAGACTGTATAATAATAATCTGCATTTATTCAGAAGATCTAAGTGCCGAGTGGACGTAACTGCTTTTATTCCAAATGTGTCATTAAACTTTCACAGGGAATTCAAATTAAAATCTTATTGAAGCGGGTGTTTAAATATTTAAGGTCCTGTGTGCAGCATTTAAATATCAAATAAATTAGCACAGCTGATTAGAAATATTTTTCATAATGACCAAAAACAAACAGACCACTGCCAAGACGACTGGCAGCTTCATCTGGCCGTGCTGAGACGTTTGGTGTGCCACTGGACTAACATTTCACAGGAAGTTAAATCTGGATTGCTTTATGGCAAAAAAAAAAAAAAAAAAAGAATGAGGAGGAGGAGGAAGATGTCTGCGGATCTTCCAGCACAGAGGGAGCTAATGTTTTCTCACAATGGCAGATGGTGAGATGAGCGAAAGGCTGATGAAAAATTCTGTCCATTATGAATTCACCATCTTTCTAGCTTTTCAATAACATAAGCACAGGAGGAAGATTTCCGGTAGATCTTCCAGCACAGAGGGAGCTAATGTTTTCTCACAATGGCAGATGGTGAGATGAGCGAAAGGCTGATGAAAAATTCTGTCCATTATGAATTCACCATCTTTCTAGCTTTTCAATAACATAAGCACAAGAAAGGATGCCATATATATATATATATATTATATGCCAATACACACACACACACACACACACACACACACTTTGGGACTTTGTTATGTTTAAATGGTGTTTCATTGTCTTTTTCATCAAGTTGCTATATGGCTTGGACCTCCATTTTGTTCCTGACGGGTCTGATCAAAAGCCTTTCTTTGCCTTCAAAGTGTGGCTGGCAGCATGGATTGACTTCTCGGAGCATGCTGATATAATTGGAGGTTGTCAGGAAAAGAAAAAAAGCGGCGCAGTGAAACGTTCTGTAATGGATGACGCGTCATCACAAGGTCCTTTCACCAGCGTGGGAGAGGAGGATGACAAATCATCAGCATCAAAGATCTCTGTGTTTGTTTCCATGTTCAGGCATTTTCACCGTGGCCAGTCAAAGCAACACTGCTATGTGAACACACATACGTGAGAACAAATGTGTATTGATTTTTGCCCAAATTATCATTGACTGTAAAAAAAAACACCATGGACAGTGGCTAAACAACCGCCCCAAGGCATCAGTGAGCAGCTAAAAGACAAACCGCTACGAAAAGATTTGAACACACACACACACATGACAAAAACATTGCATATGTGCCAGTAAGCACCGTTCCTAATCACCGAGTGTTTTGCAAACTTTTTGCTAAACAAAGCCATTTCTATTTGTGACTCCTCCTGACTTGCAATCACTAGTTTCTTCACATCAGCAGAAATATGTTTTCTACTTCCCCTTATATTTCTTCAGATTTAACATCTGACCCCTCGTATTGCTTCCAGCCATTGTTCTCACAGCCACGTAATTCTTACATGTTTCCCGAAAACACTCTCTTTTTCCATTGTTTCAAGTTAAAAACAACTCATCAATAGATCACGGTTTATTTTGTGTTAGTAGCCTACCTCTCTGTAGTTTTTATTGGTGATGGGTTCTGCCATTTATGTGCAGCTGTTTCCGAGCCAAGTTGTGAGTTAGTCTTTTTAATTTGATGTCATTTATATCCTCCTCACTTCTCCACTGCCACATCAGAGCTGTATTAAATTCCTGACTATAAAGCTAGGTCACAGTAAAGGTGGTGGTGATTGTGAAACAGGAAACAGGAAATCGTGTATTTGTCACTGTGGTTAGCAGTGAGAGTTGAGTTTAAAATACAGTGAGGCCCAGTCAGGCTGGACTCCTGTCAAACACAGCAAGAAACCAAACTGCTTTCACAGTGACCGGAACGAACTAATGAACTCATGCTTTTTTAAATTCTGATGAGACCCTGGTTACAAAATTAAAAAGATAAATACATTGAAAAGATATAAATAATAATAATAAAAAAAATTAAACTAAAAACCGTCACTAAGTTTGCCATGCTTATTTGCAACCGGTGTTTACACCACGGTCGGTGTTGCCACAGCAACCACATGTCACACAAGGCTGAAATATAAAACATTCAAAATGACCATGGCCTTTCAAATTTCATTACAGATGATTAGTCCCTTAAAACCCACTGTCACTTCCATGTTTGAAAATCTCCTGGTCAATATTTCGACTTCATCCCATCGACCTAAAAATAAAAACATGTGTCTGTGGCTTGCACAAGACCAAACACATCAAAGAGGGGAGTCAGCGTTATGGTCGAATTTGTTCCTGATATTCCACGACATACTGACGTAGGAACTAACGCAAGCACAAGAGGCTTACATTTGTTTGATGTCCCTGCTCTCTTTGTGGTTGTATATGTAAAACAGACCATCTTTACAAAACAGTTCATCTACTTCAGCCACAGACAGAGAGAGAAAAATAATCGCAGGGCATTGGTATGGAAATGGCTCGGACACAAAGAAGCAGAGCAATTCAGCGGACGTGGAAACTAGAAATCGAACAGTTTTAATAGCTCTAATTTTATATTTGTCAGGTCTGTTTATTCCAAAACAGTGTGGCACTGATGTCTTTGTTTTCACCACCATGGCTTCTATTTCCTAGTCACTGCCTCGCTAATGATGGCATTACAAACTCGCCCAAATAGTGGTTCACAGGTTGTGTCTAATCTAAATGGTTTGTTTGGAACATTATGTATCTCCTGAATGCATTACATTTCCAAAATAATAAAGGATCATTTCCACCTTTCGTCAGTGATAATCGCACTCAATGCACCTGAATCGAGCACAAAAACAAAAACAGAGAGCCGTTCTTATTCTGCTGACAATGGCTGTGAGCAAAAATGAGACAAACAGCAAATCTTTAACTGTTCCAAGGTGTTTCTAAGTTCTGCCACGCTGATCACCACACAGTTGCTCAGTTGATAAATGGTTGCCATGTAAAACATGGTAATCACTGTCATCCTGCTTTAGACAACTAATTATCAGGCGAGTGGAAGCCAGCTGCATGACCTCCAGGCTTTGTTCGAGCAGCTGGAGTTTCCAATATGCTACAATGACCATTTGGCCTGCTCTGATGACTGAGATCTCATGAATCTCCTCAGGCCACAGAACAGAATTATCACTGGATGCTACTTGTTGGTGATCTCAGTTTTCATCTCAGGAATAATGATGATCCTCATCGATATTTTGGAGTATTGACATTTATTTCAGCCTTAAAATGACTCAGCTTGTCCTTCCATTGCTATATGTGGCTTTTTATTTAAAAAAAAAACATTTGCTTTATTTGGATCCACTTACAGGAACGTTGCTACAGGCATTCATTAGGAATGTTGGTAATTCCTCGCCTGTTAGTGTAATGCCACCACCTCTGACTATATCGTCATGAAATCTAATGGGTATATTCATGTCCTGCTCCTGTATGAAGGATGAGACAATAGGCTTGTGACCATGGGCACATGAACGGGAGCAAGAAATCCAAAATGAAAAAAACATAAGAAAAACAAGCTAAATTAAAACAACTGTTGTGTTTGTACCTTTTTTTGTCTCAAGAGTCATTTTGCTTCCTCTTGTATTCTGCACAACATTGTGGTTAATGAGACTAACCCTCATTTTTTACTGAGCTTTCCGACATTTCCAGCTGGAAATATTAACTTCATTTGCTTTGGTCCATTGGTCCATTGACCAGTTGAATCCTTATGGCTGTGCCAGTTAGGCCATCGGTGCCCTTTGGCTTCTCAAAAACTGTTTATTCATGCCAGCAAGACTAACAATATTCCCACAATGCAACTGTCTTCTATTGATGTGAACTCTGTTTTCTAATGCTGTACAGTCAACACGGTTGTTGTTGTACGTGTGGTACATGTTAGTATTAGTGTTAATGTGTATTTTCCATAGAAAACTAGTTTTAATCTGGGCTATACTGCACATCTCCTCTCTTCTCCCTCTGACGCAGGAGTCAAGCTGTTATTTAAATGTCTGTGAAATCTCTTGTAATCATTGTTCACTTCTCTTTCCTTCCAGCTTAACACAGAGACGCTGTAATTATAGTGATTTCCATCCATAATTATCTGAGCTTTTCTCCCCTCTTATTCATATCCCTGCTTAACCTGGGTAGCATTAATATTTATGTCTACAGATTTAATCATCCGCTTTTTTAAATGTAGAGATTATTATTTATCAATTAATGTTTTCATTGCTTGTTTCATTTTCTGTTAACCATAATGATAACATTGGTAGCGAGTGACATTAAAAAGACAATTCTCTATTTAACGTCAAACACACTACCTTCTGGCAACACACTACTTTCTTAGTGTGGCTGAGAAATTAGTATTTTTGTAAAATATTTAATGAAAAGAGGTGGAGACAGGAACTTGTTGCTCACCCCAACAAAACTGTCTTCAGGCAGCTTGCAATAGCACAGATTCTGTAAAGTTACATTCTGCGTGGATACGTCTCTCACAGCATCAGAAAAATGTCGGAACAAAATGTTCCTGTTGTCATAGTGACTGGTGATTTTACATATACAGCATTTGTTGCTATGAGGAGAACTGGCATCACTGCTCTGCTTTTAGAGGTTAAAAACAAGTTTTATATAATATTTGGATGATCAATGAGAAAAAAAGATGACAAATACTTTGCACTTTACACTAATAACTGAACATTAATGAGTTCTGCTTTTCAGAGGTAAAACGTTCTAATTTAGGTGCAAATAATAAGAAGAGTGTGATAATCAGATTTTTTCAGAGGACTATTAAGATGCTAGGTTAACAAGTGGTGGTTGTTATGTTGGAGCGCAGGATCTCTTAGCCTTTCATTTATAGTGCTGCATACACTGATCTGCCACAGCCAGTTAACAGACTTAATGTTGTGGCTGATTCGTGTAGTTCACATAATGCAACTCGACAACATTTAGTGCCCTCACTCAGTGAATAGGTAGTAACTTAAAGACACATCAGAAAACTGACCTTCCTGTATAAAACTAGTGGAATGCTCCTTTAATATGGTAATATGGCTCAAACATCATGTTTACATGCAATACTCAAATTTTTGTAAGGGCCGACCCCAAACTAGGTTATATTAGTAAACGTTTATAGGCATGAATTAATCAAAAACGATTGTGGCACATACATCATGAGACTATTGTTTTGCACATACAAAATCACTAAAGAGTTTGTGACTTTTGCAAAATCTGATTATGCTGAGCTGTGTAAATAAATCTAATTTGTAAACCACATGCACAGTAAGTCAGTATATTGCTTTAAATCATGCAGTCACTTACTCCTGCAATTATCATTAATTACTCTGATGGGAAGCATGAAAAAAGATGGAAAGTGGGCCACACAGGGGAAGAGAATAAAATATTCTGGTTTTTATTCTCATCTTATGTGAACAAATCTGAGCTTCACATCTTTAAACTTAAACAATCAAAAATGGTATACTGCAGCTGTCAGTAACAGTGAGGGTGAGGGTCTGTTTCTTGGTGGGATTGTAAAAAAAATTCTAGTTGCATTATCTGTCAACACTAAAGAGGACAGTTGAAAGCGAGCAAAGGGAGGAGATCACTAAAGCTCTTAGGTCAACATTGTCAAAGAGAGAAACATAATTTTTAACACAGTCCACATTTTAAAATGCTGCCATTTTTAAATGCATACAGTGGCAATTTTGCATAACAGCAAATTAGCTCACATACAAACCTATTCTCTGAGGAATTTGTATGAGCTTCCATGAGAAGACATAATAAAGCAGGCTTGTTTTCTCCGAAGAAATGTAGCAAAGCATACAATAGAAAACACACACACACACATACACACATACACATACACACAGATATTTGGTGTGGCTGTGAAGCTTAGCGACGTGAATGAGCGTGACATGTTGGCAGGTGGAAACGAGAGCAGAGTCTTGTGAGGTGACACAAATCAGAGGAAGAGTCAATTGATAATTGGAGCTGTGGCGCACACAGTGCGTGTAAGTACACTGTGATCTATGAACAACACAATGACTGAAGAAAACAGACACTTCACATACCACACCAAGACAGCAAAAATAAAAAAGTTGCCATACCACTGCCAGCACATAGTGTTTGTGTGTACACATTATTCCAAACCTCACATCCAAACTGACTTACTGTTGTTGGAGATGATTGAAGTGAGACAGGGAATTTTCTCCACATCACCAAACTATGTACTAATAACAATGGCCTCACTTGTTATTATTTGTGTTCCCAAAAAAAATGAATCCAAACATCTGAACCTGGCTTGAGATCCCACAGAATGAAAACACGGGCTTCAGTTTGTTGTTTCAACGAATCAAAGACCAGGGGAATATTTGTACAGTGAGTGTGACATGGACACAAGAACCAGGTTGGGTCTATGGGGGGAGCTGGAGCCACGCCCAGCTGACTTCAGGTGAGAGGCAGGATACAACTACTCAGACACTGGGCCAACAGACACAGACAAACAACCAATCACCGATCACATGAACCTAAACCCCATATCTGCATGTCTGTGGACAGTGGGAGGGAGAGGACATGCAAACTCCACACAGAAAGGAGTGGGATTCGAACCAGAAACCCTCTTGCCTTGAGGCCTTGAGGCATGAATGCATAATGAATCATAACACAGACAGACGTTACTTAGTCTCTGAGACACATAATCGTTTACGCGGTCCTCGGTTTAGTTTAAGTGCACTGCCACGGCATACATGTACTTCATTAAACCTTAAACCCGAACCCCCTAATTAAGCCATGTGGCGCTCACAGTGTGATGATCCTATTTCAGTAACCGACAGACCACTTGGGAAAATATGATTTAATCAGCGAAGGTCACAGGATGCAGGATGTCACTGCAGTACATAATGCTAAGTGCATATATGGTTTATAACTGGAGGAAATAATTGATGTGACAGCAGTTTTATCAATTAGCAATAAAACTAATACTTGCAACTGAGAAAAGAGCATGTCTAGTAGCCTGTGTGTTTTCCAATAACAATAACAGGAGACCATTTGTAGGATTACTTAGATGTGGTTTGTGTTTGTGACTAATATTTAAATGAGAAACCCACAGAGTTGCAGATTTTATGTAAGTGGCCACTTCTGTTATTTAAAGAAGAAAAAATAATGTCTGTTCCGTAACATCACCCAGTGTCAGTCTTCAATATTTTGTGTTATGGGCTGATCTTTTGTTAATCAGACATTATTTAGGAGTAAACACTGTGTATGAGGGCTTTGGAGTGCTGTTTATGTGAACCTGAGGAAGAGACATAAAAGATTGTCCGTGCGAACATATTACATATGAAATGTAATATGTGTGTTTATATAATACTTGGCCCTGCAGAAATATACTGTCCATGTCATATGTCGTCAGGATGTTATATGTGTAACCATATGGTTTTGTTATGGATAAGCTTTTTCTTTGGAGCTGGTCCAGAGGGGGAAAACAAATTCTCACCAATGCTCCCAGAAACAGAAAAACCTCTCAATGACTGATGCCACATTTCGCTGTGAGCTGACTGACTGCTCACCGGAAATAATAATAATAATTCCTGTGTGAAAGTGAAAAATAATCACAGTTATGCAGCACACTGTGGCAATCAAACCACAAACCACTCAGTCATAACTCCTTATCATCTGATTGCCATGGCAACATGGAGCTCCAAGTGTGTGCGCATTTGTGTGTGAGCGTGAGACTAAGTGCTAGAAAAAGACCAGAAATATCCGAGGTGCCTGGTTTTCATCATTTTCATCAGCAGTGAGACGGGTGTAAAATGACACCTGAGGAAAATGGAAATGCTGTCACCTGTCAAACAGGCACAACCTGCCAATCTGGTCCAGTTCAAAACATGGCCAGATGATGCTGAGACGATGATAAGAATGACAGAATGAGTGGTACCTTTAATTTCTTGCAATACGTCAATGTTTACAATGGATGTCAAGAGCAGCTGGAGAGATGAGATGCTGTGCAGAAGTTTATGTCTCTCACAGGACAAATCCATCTGTCATCTTATCTGTTAACTTTACTTCCAGCACCAGGAACATGTCAACATTCCAACACTCTGACCAATTAGCTTTGGCGTTTCACCTCCACCTCAGGTCAAAGTTCTGTGTTTTGATTGATTTGGATATTTGTGATTAGGTGCAGTTGCAGAGACTGTATGTGTTTTTAGTTTTTTTTTATTAATTACACCTTGTAATTCTATGTATTTTCTTGAGTTGGGTCAGACAATGAAACAAATGGAAACTCAGAGAATCTCAGGAGAGTTACTTTAAAATGGGGTCGATACTAAAAGAGGACAAAGTTGCCAGAATCCTGAGAGGAGATTTGAGTCCAGGCTTGTGACTTTGTGTGAGTGTGAGGGTTTGATCGGGAGTCACACTCGGTCCTGTCTGAACCATCTGCTTTGCTGCCGGGCTGCTGTCAGTACAACGCGGCCCCTACTGTCCTCCACACACACACACTAACACACACACACGTTTCTTGCTGCCTTTTCTTCCCCTTGTTGTCGCTCCAGCTGGTGGTTTGCGGTGAAGGGTGTCAGATGCTGCGCTCCCTGGTGCGGAGGCGAGGAGTGAGGAGAAGAGGACGACGGGATGAATAAAAGATCACAGCCTAGCTGTCACCGTATTCGGTTCTCCTATGTAAATGCTCAACCAAAAATAATAATAATGATACTAATAACAATCTGACGCAGATGCACATCAAATGGAAAAAGCCATTTTGATCGGAGACTGTGCGCGAGAGAATAAGGAAAAGTGAGAGGGAAGAGGTGACTTTCCCACATCACTCATTCATTTTTCTTCTTTCATTACATTCTAAAGATTCAAATCCCAAGTTTATTTCCTCTTTTACCATCTTCCCCTCATGTTCCCCTCATCTATGAGCTCCTGTCTGAAACCAGCTGAGCATGGTGCTATATCCATGTTTATGCATCAAACATTTTCTGCTTTTATCCAAATCCAAAAGAAATACAGAAGCTATAAAGTTACATGTTCTGTAATATGCTTCAAAAGGCCTGATTTAGAGCAAACCAGATTTGCTCTACACCTCAGTTGCTGTATCCACATGAGCAGATAATACCTGCCAGAGCAGCGAATCCAAACATCAATATATTATTCAGCAAAAATGTTGTTCTACAAATTTCCAGCTGAATAATCACAACTACATGGAATTGAATTTTCAAATTAAAGTCCAAAACCTCCTGTTCACATTCATCCATCCACACAAAACCCCCATCATCCCCAGTGATCACACAATTTGCACACAAGTGCTCAATTTAGATGTGTCCTCTGTGTAAACACCACGTCCTTCCCACCTGTACTCCCATCGGAATAAAGTAATTGTGTGCTTTTTCTCACCCCGAGGTCCACAACGTTTCATTCCCGTGGTTGTACGTTGAGCTCGCTGTTGTAATTAGCGGGGTTAATATCCCGGGCAGCATCACTAAATTAAATCTCTAACTCCACAGTGATGTGGCTGAGAGATGCACCTGTTCATAGTAATTACAGATGCAGCCTGGGAGTCAACTCGTAATGAGTTGGGATAGTCAAGGTTGAATCACTTTAAAGGCACATCCCACCACTTTGCCAGAGATGTTTGTTTTACATGTCTACATGGAAATTGAAGAGAACTTGTGAGAAATGAGGCCTGGAAGATGAGACCATCCTTCAGCTGCAGGGCGACAGAGTTTCTTTTTGGGATGGATGGATCATCACCAAATGGACCTTTTCCTTTCTTGCTTTATCCTCACGTACCACACTGAGGCTATCTTTCCCCAGTTCAGTATGGATAATGCTATCATGTTTGGATATGTAAGCATTTGGCTAAAAGCAGCACGTCCAACACTCAGACATGGCAGACCCACCCACTTGTTGAATAGCAAATACCCTTTCATCCATCAGGACACCCATAGGCATCTCCACACCTCATGGTCTTAAAATGAGGTGTGGTCAGGTGCACTGTGGCTGCATATTTATCCTACTCACCACACTGTAGATCAGCTGATCTACAGTGCTACGGTCATAATTCATGATCTAATGGACAACTTATGTGAGGGACTGTTTCACCTTATTACTAAACGTCCACAGTCTCTATGACGTCACACAAAGGTCTCTTTTTAATCCGAAACGTCACTCATTTTGCATTGACAATCTCCCTGCATGTAAATGAACGCTCTCACAGCAGAAAGCCTCCCCGTAGTCCTGAAGTCCTCGCAGACGGAGCCAGCGCTCTCAGATCTCCTATGGCAATTTTCTCCAATCCTTTGAGGGCGGCTCTCTGTGTAAGTATGTGCTTAGGCAAGACAGCCTCCTGCACTAATTGAAGTCAATGATACAAGCTGCAGGGGCGCATGAACAAATTGCGTCTCCATGGAAACACATGCTAAAAAGTGTGTTCACAGAGAAGCTTGTAGCGCTGCGTTGGAATTGCTGAAAAAGAGAGGGGGGTGTCATACACAACACATGTTGCGAATGTGGGCATCACAACTGGATGTGAGATCAAACACTCCCATGATACACACACACACACACACACGCACACACACACACACACACACATATATATTTTCATGATCCACGTTAAACTGAGCCACATCTGCTAAATGTGGAGAATACTACAAGTATTCTAGTACTAGTACCAGAAGAGAGCGAAAAACATTTAGCCCTGACAAACAGAAGACATACAGGAAAACCTTTCCCTTTTGTCTTCAAGTGACAATTAGTCAACAAAAACAGCCAGCAGCAAAATAAAAGCGCCAATAAAAAAAGATTCTGTTGGGCAGTAACCGATTTCTGGTGTTCATCTGCAGCAGGTGATAAATCGTAGCTTTTAAATGACGCAAGCTCCAAATTAAGATTGAGTGACTTCTGCTGATGGATGAAAACTCAAATATGTTCCCACTTGTCCATATTGTTACCATGACAACCACAGCGGGAACAAATTTAGCTCAGGATGTTGTCATGTTTGCCCTTTATGCCCCCTGAGGCCACCTAATGTAAAGTCATGTATTACATTACTTGATAACAGATAAAAAATAACATGAAAAAAACAACACTGCAAACAAAGATTGTGCACAGATCAACGAAGCAGCTCAGACTCTGACAGCTGGCAAAGTAAAACTCCCTGCATCATCCCTGCAGATGGCGGATACCACCCTCAAGCTTTAAACAACATCTTATCTTAGGATACTTTTCTCTGATCTTTTGAAATGTTGTGGGCAGAGGTTGCTCTAACAGAGTTGCCATGGAAACAGCGGCCATCAAGCTACCATTTCGCAATATACCTCAGACAGAAGAAAGGCTGTAATGAACAAATATGCCCCCCCCCTCCGTTCCACCGCCTCCTCCTCTGTCTGCTCTTACGCGTCTATATGTGATTGAGGATCATGGGGATTTGTGGGTGGATCAATGGATAATTGGAAAAAATAAATATGGTTCAGCAGTGCATGAGTGTGGACTCACTCATATTGAATACTGTACATAAGGATGTACAGGTACATGTAGGTCATATTTTCTTTCTGTAGCTGCTCTTCAGGAGCCTGTTGTTATGTAGCAAGCAGCCTGCCGGATGTGGATCTGTGATAATGCAGGTTTAGACGCTGTGGGGCAAGACAGCATGGATCATAAAGAGCTGGAGGGGGATAAAAACACCATCTGATACCTGTGATAAGGAAATGAAGAGATGTAGTTGTGTTAGACGCTGGTTGCACCGATCTGAAAAAAAAAACAGCAATAATGATGCTTCAGAAATGAACCACTGCGGATAAACACACGGCAATGCATTCATCCTCATCATGTCACTGGTTGATGGTGGAAAACAAATGTGTTCACATGCGATGATCCAGTGCAATGATTCAGATTAATTAAAATATTAAAAAAAAAGATTAGAGGCTTTGATAAACAGAGACCGACAGAGTCATATCAATCATGTCATCATCCTTTTTCTCAGCATACTTCCTGTAGATGATTGTAGGCATTTATTTGTTAGCAGTGTTTTTACTTAGTTACAAAACAGTACAAAGTGCAAAGTTGAAGAAAGGCATAGAGAAGTGAATGGGGGGGTGGGAGTGGGGGAGGGCTATGGGGAAACAAGTAGTGCTGCTGTGGTGGGAAAGTCTCTGACAGGCCTGCAGCCTGTGATGGAGGGTCCCAGCGCAGCAGGAGCTGTATCCGTCTGGGTGAAACAATGTTTGACAGGAGCAAACTGTCCAATAAGGGCCAACACAACCTGCCATTACCGCACAGCCCCAGGAGGGCAACTGCTGATAGAGGATACACATCGTCATGTACACACACACACAGCGCACAGACAGATGGAGGTAAGCACAACACACACCAGCATGCCAGAGTGGGTAAACTCAGACACAGATATGGCCACGCTGCAGGGAGACGGAGGTGAGTTCATAACGGTGCTGTGTCCTCTGCACACACTGAGGCTGCCAACTCACTCGGACCCATCTTTATTCAGTTATGATAATGCAGTGTCACGCAGGTGCAGATTATGTGAAGGCGTCTGAGGGGGACGTCGAAACAGAGGATGAGAGCTCTCTCAAACTGGGAGAGTTAGTGCAGACACAGGGCTGCGCCGGACCTCACCTGCACTGAGGGCTTTACAGAGGAGTCACACAGAGCTGCACCAGAGCACATGATTCTGTTTCGTTCACCATACAGTGAGGAACAGCGGAGGGGTTTTCGATTGTCTGCCTTGTGGAGCGTGATGCCCAAATGCACAAAGTCATGTTCTGCTGGGTTCTTATCTGTTAGCAGGGGTCAGACTGTGAAGAGCACATCACTTCACACAAGAGCGCTTCAGAAAAATGAGCTACGACACGTTTCAGGCAGGTCACAGACAAATGTGATGTGACTGTGCTTTCGTCGATTCTCTGTAGAACCATGTCTTACATACATCACTGAAACAATGGGAGACTTTGACGAGGGGGGTTTCCGACCTGAGTGGGCAATGACGTCAATGGCGTGTGCGTTTTGTGCTGTATATGCAAGAATGCATTGACTTCTGCATACCTATGCGTATACATTTATCATCACACATCTATGTATGTGTGTCTTAGCATTCAGTGCTGCATTAGGATTCACAACACACGTCCTCTTATAAACAGCCATCCTCATCACACACACACACAAGTTCATACATGAGCACATCCACAGTGCAAATCACAGATTCAGAGAAGGCAGCAGGCAGGAGGAGGGGGTGGGGCAGGGGTGGATGTGACATGATTTACAATGAGATCATTAACCTTGAGAAACAGAATGGGGCCTGCGACATAAACACTATCTCTAAGATGGACACCTTGTAAGAGCGATACCTTGCGGGCGTGTGTGCGCGCACACACACACACATACATACACACACACACACACACTAGTAAATGGTTGTTTCAACTCCTGTGTCAGGAGGTGACTTAGAAATAGAAACAAAAACACAGCAATGCATACAAGGATTAAAGAAACAGCCATGCTAAAATATTTAATTGACCTCACAGCAAGTTGGACAGGATGAGAAGAATTGCTTCAGGTCGAGGCTGTTGGAAAAGTCAGGGGACCGAAAACGTTTGTCTGAAATTTAATGGCAATCCATCCAGTAGCAGGTGAGATATTTCAGTCTGGACCAAAGTAATGGGCCGACTAATCAACACTGCAGCCACTAGAGCCACACTTAGAGCTGCTAGCAGGATGAGATACAGTAAAAGTAAAACCATTCCTGTATCAGTGGTGCCTTTTAAACAATCCAGTGAGTTGAAATGACAGGACAAGTGCAAACACTCCTGTGTTACGGGTCAGGTTACTGATTATGCAGTATGTCAGCTCTTTTGGTTCAGTGTAAACAAGAAAACCAGGAAAACTAGGCAGTCAATACAACAAGATCTGTGTGTCAAAGTGGCTTTGTAGCAGCCTGCTCTAAGGACAGATGTATCACACACTCTATTCTTATATTATATACCAAGCACACCTGAGCAGACATCACACAATCCATATTTATTTGTCCATAATCTTAAATCCGTCCTGTTATAAATCCTTAGCATGTAAAAGATATTTCAATAAAACACTGTCAATAATCATTTACAAATTAGATCAGAGCGAAAGCTTCCCTCTGTTAAATCTTCATCACACAGTCACTGGGTACAAAGGAGCAGAAAACCATTCAACTGGCACAAAGGCTCATGAGATACAGACTGAGAAAGAAAAGCTCTTTCAAAAGTGCAAAATGTTGCAATGTCTTCAAAAGCAAAACTCCACATTAAAATAGATAAATATTTCCCCCAATATATTTGGCAATGTATCACTCTTCTTACTTACATGTATGTATAAAAGGTGAGTTTCTTGGAAAGTAAATGTCTTCTCTGTCAGCATGTTCAAAATATAAAGTTATAAAATGGTTTTAAAATGTTGGAAGACACTTGGAAACTATTCAGTGTAACCAAACGATCATTTCTAAGACACTTAAGAGAATTGCTGATGTAAATTTCAACATGTCACTCATAAGTGCACAACAGATACTATTTTTTCTTTCTGGCACACTTCAGAACATTACATATGAAGAGTAAACAACTAAAAGTCAAACATCTCTACCATTGTGAAAAACACCCTAAAAATGAAAAGTATGATTTAGATTTCTTGATCTACTGGTGTTAGGTAACTACCAAAATGATCACATTGTGTCAAAACATTAGTGATGATTCATATTAAGTGCAAATAAAAACTACATATTTAAAGCACTGCAATTAATGTCATACGAGTTTTCTCTTTAAAACCTGTCCAGGCCTAGATAAGACACATGCACATTCTTAGTGTTAAAAAAACCCACATCCTTTTTATTCATCCGTCTTCTGCTTCTTCACTCATCAAAGGCCCTACACTGACTTACAGCATTGCTGAAATTATATTATCACATTTTTACATAAATGTGATAAAGTATATTGATTGACAACAACATTGAGCACAAAACTTCACCTAAAATATTTTGACCTCAGGATGAAGTGAACCGCAATTTTAGTTTTTAATTTTAAGGAACTGTTGCCACAAAACCTACATCTGGCTACAATAATAACATTATTATTACATTGTGCACATGCACAGGTTCTTCACATTCAAAAAAAATCCTCTATTAAATCTATTTATCAGTGAATTTCAACACCCTTAATGTTACACTTACACTACAACATGAAGCTTTTATAAAAAGTAGTGGCTGCTTATATCCACTCATGTAACATTGTTTTACCCCACTGTGTTTAGTTTAGCCTTTCTTCAGTTTACCCTTGATCAGAATTAATCTGCAAGTAGTAGGCTGAGAAAGCATTTTTTTAATGCCAAAACCTGAAACACTGTTAGACTCCAACCAATCTACCACCAAATCATGCACATGAGCCTAAATGCACAAAACGCACATTTCAGAAGTCAGCTGTTTTTAATATATGCTACTTCCTGTGCTCTCCTTCCCTTCAGTCAGTCCCATCGTAGACCACAGGCTTGTCAAGACTCAGATGATATGACACTTTCTTTGAGATGAACCTGATTAACAGGAGAAACAAAATTTGTTTCATGTTCGCTTTTGCTCCTTGCTGTCTAGTATTGGCATGTATACAAAAACAGTGGTTCATGCTCAGAGAGTGAACAGGGGTTGCTAACAGACATGAAAAGGACCGAGTTACTAGACAGGGTCACTGACCTGGAGAAAGAGTTGTCAAAGATGAGTGTGTATTCTCCTGGGTTCCTGACTTTCAGTTCGCCCTGGATTGTCTCTTTGTGGGAGTTACAGCGAGTCAGTGGGATTAAAACCTGCAGAGAGCAAAGAAAAATTAGATCAGTATTCAGATCTACATTTAGGGTTATGGCAGAAAAAAAATATCTCCATAGAGGTAAGAGGTTGAAAGGAGGTTTCTAATTTAATTTGATAAAAACCTGCGTCCAATCAAATGAAAACCAAAGATAGACCACTGAGCTGCTTTGAGACACTGATGACATTATCCTGTCAATTTGATTCAGAGGGTATCAACTTTATCGGGTGATGCAGGAGACTTCACTTGTAAATGATAGTGTTTCACTGCTGCAGGGAAACAAACTTGTCGTTTTTAAGTTGGAGTGTAAGTAAATATTCAAAGACACCTAAATACTTCTACAAATACAGCATTGTCAAATTGAAGTGTTGACTTTTGTTTGACATCCCGAAGTCCCAACAACCCGCAGCAGAAACAAACTGTGAACACACACCATCACCCTACAGGTTGATATGACTATGATGTTAAGCTGAACTAACCTGCTAGTTACCATATCCAGCAGTTAGAGAGCAACGCTTGGTTTCACTATGGACAATATGCTTGTGCACATTCACTCTCTTTAAGCTATGTTTTCCATCTCCACAGACTCATGTGGGAAATACGCACAGCATGTTCTCTTCATACAAATCAACTGTGTCACCTTGGCCTGCTCCAGCGATGTCTCTGCGCTCTCTCTGTAGACCACACTAAAGGCGATGCTTTTGGGTTCAGAGGTGAATGTCCAGGTAACAGTGGGACCAGGGGTGCTCATGGTGATGAGGATGGTGCTGTAACAGCTGGACTTGATGAAAAGCTCTTGGGAGCTGTCCCCAAATGCTGAGATGTCATCGACTGTAAAGTTGACAGAAAGACTGGCAGAACACAAAAGATGGGGCACAAAAATTTTACAATGTGTAATGTTAATTTTTATTGACATTAACTGTTATGTCAAAAAAAATAAAAGTAGTTTTAAAGTTAAGTTTAAAACTACTTAAAACTTCACTGGTACCTCCTGGCATGAGGCCTTAAAATGCATCTCTACTAACAAAACACAGTAACAAGTTTCTGTAAAAACAGAGGCCCCAAAAACTATAAAACTTTTTTGGAGTTAAGACTTAGAAGTTTTAGAGAGAGCTTTAGGTATAACTTTGTAAGGTCACTAAGAGTTAAGTGTAATTTTTTCTGTGCATGCTAAACTCACGTCAGCTCTCCAGACTTCAGTAAGCAAATCTCTGCATCCTGTACCGCAGCACTGAGGTCCTCGGGATCCTCTGATGTGGGATCTACTGCACTGGCACTGCTGTTTCTAAGAAAAAAAGGAAAGAAAAAAAATTCAGATTTTTTTTTACACTGAAGAACTGTTTTCATTTCCAAGCATTTGTATAACATCTGTGTCCAAAAAATACATCTGAAAAATACTGTATAGTATGTGGATAGAGAGAGAGATACAAAGAGATTTCTTTTTGATTTTCTCTCAATGCTGAAACTGTTTCTAAAACATTCTGACAGAACCAATCTGTGCTTATGGGATGTGTTTAAGATGTGTTTATGTTTATGTTTACAGGTTGCGGTTTATGATCTGATGTTATGTCCTCTGCCACTGACTGAATGGAAGATACTTACAGCTGTGCTGCCCCCTGCTGTCCATGTACGGGAGAGCAGGCTGTGGCAAAAGAGAGTGAGTCACTAATGCCGCTCACTTCTTCATCTGTGATGATGTCAAAGACACCATCATCCGGTTTGTCATCTTCACCCAGTCCTGGAAAATAAACAGTTCTCTTTATATTTTTATTGGACTACCATAATACTCTTACAGTTTTGTATATACCATTATGAACACATGAGTGTCTTCTAAATCAAATCAAATGTGCAGATACCTTCTTATTTAACAGATGAGACAGATTTTTTTGAGTATGTATTTATGTTTTGTATGTTCAACCTGAGACACTGGTCACAGCTCTCCCTGCCTGCAGCAAACGGCTGAAAGGGGTCCCTGGTGTGCTGTTAGTCATTTCCTCCTGTGGGTGGCGCTCAACTACTGCACTGTGCTGGCTGTAACAGTCCCTGCAGCAGCGCTCTCTGTTGCCGCCCTGTTGGGTGCTCACTGTGTTGCTGCAGCAGTAGTAGCAGAAGGGACGCCCACACAGTCTAAGAAAAGAGCAGATACAAAATGATGAAGATGAAATGACTGATTAAAACTGTTTCTACAGTAAAGTACTGTTATTTTGATTTATATTGGAATAGTGACTAATACTAAAGGTTATAGAATAACAAGAGTAGGGCCATTTGTATTAGACAAATGCTAAATGTTTTTAATTAATGCAGTAAACCCAGGAAAATAAACTAAAATTGGATATAATGTGAGATCTATGGATCAATGGTGTTAATATTCCATGTTTCTCTTAAAGAGATTCCTTAAATGTTCCTGTGGTACACTGAGGTGGAATGGGCTGCAAATATTTTTAAACACACACTTCTTCCTGAACACTTCACATCACATATTTGTGAGTCAGTTTAAATAACTGGTAAAGGATGGACTTTAAACTGTTCATCCTCTAAAGTGCAGCTCAATTCATTGCATAACATTTAGTGTACAAGTACAGCAGGAAACACAGTACCAACTGTGTTAAAGCTGCTATGTTAAATGAGAAGTGAAACACTGAATTAAAATGTCATTGGATTTGGATGCTGACTCAGTTCCTGTTGACTGGTTTGTCACAAGCGATGGTAAGGGGAAATGTTATTTTGGTAACAGCAGTGCATTTGTCAATGTATTTAATCACATCTGACAATAAGGTTAAAGGTTTTGCATAAGCAATGAAGGTAAACTGCTGTTATGCTATTAGTTTTAAAGCAGTGGCAATGATATTGGTTTTATTTGTTATCATAGTGGTATGTATATCATGTAGAAGACCATCTGACCTGCAGTTGTACTTGCGCAGCCACCAGCTGAACTGAGTGTGGCAGCCCCAACAGTAGTTAACATCCCTCTCAGTCTCCTCATCCCGCAGCTTCTGCTCAAACTCCAAAGCGTCTGTCTTTTGCCAAAGTGCATCTTTCTCCCTGCGATAGAGAAAGAGCAACATGCAGTACATTCATATAATCACTAGAATCACAGATTGTACTGTAAATAACACGAGCTGGATTTCTGCCATCTGAAAGCATTAGGCAGCACATGTATGCACGAAGGCCCAATGTGTCAAACTAACAAGGAGAAACACACGAGAAAAAACATATCATAGAAAAATGGTTTGATCAAACAAATCTCAGTCTTACCTGATGAGTTCTACAAGTCTTTCCTCTAAATTGATTTTGGTGCGATAGAGGTCATCGAGTTCTGCAGCCGTCTTAAGATCAAAGCTCTGTTTGTCCTGAGTGACTCGCCTTAGATTTTCACTCATCTCCTGACAGGTCCGCTGAGCTGCCTTTAGACTCTCCTCAGACCTGCGTGCAAGAACACGAATGATAAGGGGTTACTTAATAAAAACTAACCTCTGCTGTAATCACCCTACACTGGAAACATTTCATTTCACAGAGCTCTAATTTGGTCCAGAATGTGTGATTATGAATACAGTATCTCACCTTGATAAATTCCCTTTCAGATGGATTATCTCGTCTTCTTTCCGCTGGATACGATTTTCAGATTCAGCCATCTGGATGTTTTTCTCCTCAATCTGTTGGCAATATCTCTGATTCTCAGCCTGCAATCAGGACAACATAGCAAGGTATTATTTTTGGTTCTTTGTGAATTATGCTTATTACCATAACATTTGCATAACTCCAGTTGCAAAGATACACAATGCTTTTTATTTGTTAATTGAAGACATACAAAGTATATGTAAAGATAAATACATAGGCACTTTGTTTGAGGCTTCCAAACCCAGTGTTGTCTGCAGCAGAGGTCACCTTAAAAAGTTTCATTTCCATTTCCAATAAAATCAGGAGGCCAGCTCAAAAGCCTCCTTGAACAGCTTGAGTGATTATAGGTATCATTTTATGTCAATGCGAGATCAAATCTCCATAAAATGATGCAAACTAATTTAATAAATATACAATATGATTTTGCACAAGGATTTAACATTTACAAGTCAATTAGGCAGCAGTTACGGAGTCTGTGAACTTGCTCCAGTCTTGACACTAAATCTGTCTTTTCAAAACTGCTGAAACTCTTTCAGGTTTCGCTGGATTGTAATATCTGAATACTGTATCATGATCAGATATCTTAGTTGAATTGGTCCTTTCACAAGCTGACTAGTTCGGAACCATAGCTTCATGTCTATGATTCAGTTTACCTTGGAATAAAACAAAGGAAGTAGCAGATTCTTCTCTCACCTCCAGCTCTTTAACTTTATTCTCCAGGTCAACCACATTTGCCTTCTCAATCATCAGCTGTGATTTCACGTCCTTTAACTCTTGGTTCACAATCTGGATGAGAGGTCACAACTATATTAAATACACAGAAATTAAATATGTGGAAAGAAATGTACACAGTTGTTTCTGTCTGACCTGGTGCTGGCTGCTGAGCTGGGAATGCAGAGCCTTGATTTCCTTCTCGTTAGTCGCCTGTCCAGTCTCAGCAACCTGATGGGCCTTGCTCAGCTTTTGTAACTCCTGCTTGGTTGGCAACAGTTCCTCCTCATTATGGAGCTGACCGAGAGGTTGCTGGTTCTCGTGCCTTAACGCCTCCATGCAGCTATTTAGCCTCTCAATTTCCTGAGACGCCTCTTCCTGCTGCTCTTGCAGCCTTGTAGACAGATCCTCCCAGCGCAAACGGGCCTCTTCATTCTCTGCAGTTAGCATACAAACATGCACACCAAGCTCAGCGGTTTCTGTGTTGGCTCTATGGAGTGCCTCCCTGGATTCAATGTTTTCCAAACACACAGCATCATATTGCAGCTTCAGTTTGTCCAGCTCCTCTCTAGTGGCAGTCACTTCAGTTGCCAGACCTGCCCGAGCCTGAGCTTCACCATCTCGCTCACGAGTAAGAGCCTCCTCTCGCTCGCGAGAGCGTAGAATCTCGTCCACATGACGGCGGTTTAGCTCCTCTACCTGAGCCTTAAGTTGTTCTGTTAAAACCTGGAGGTCTTCTCTGGAGGCCTCAGTCACCTCCTGCAGAGCTTGAACTTTCATCCTCTCTTCACTTCCTGCTAGAAGCTGAGCCCTGAGCGCCACCACCTCTTCCTGGAGCCGATGCAGCTCCCTCAGGTTCAGCTCCAGTTGAGCCTCAGCTATCACTAGCCTGATTGGGCCATCTTTGGTTTCAACTGAAGAACTCTGATGCTCATCAAGAAGCTTCTGCATTGTCCCATTACCCTCTGCAGCTCTCTTTTCATCCTGCAGCTCTCCAGTCCTGCTGTCCAGTTCCTCTGCTCGAGCCTGCAGAAGTCCACATTTAACAGTTTGATCTCTAGGTTTAGCCTCCGTTTCGTGTAGTTTTTCAAGTAACTCTGATTGGTTTCTTTGGGAGACTGTGAGGTCCTTGTCCAACTTTGCAGCTTTCGTGGCGAGAGACTCCACCTCCTGTTGTGCTCTTTCCAACTGACTCTTTAATAATGACTGAACCTCAAGAAGGACTCTGTTCTCATGTTCTTGGTTCTTAAATTGAGAATCTGATATTTCCTTTTGGACAAGTACTTTCTGAACTGTCTCTTCCAAATGCAGGTTTTCATCCAGGAGCTTCCTCTCCCAGGCCTCCACACATGTATTTGCAGCCTCTACCCTACTTTTTAATTGCTTCTCCGAAGCCCTCAAAGATGCTATCTGATCTAACAAGGATGTTCTATTCTCTGTTAGCTCTTTAACAGTATCTTCACTCTGCTTTACTGTCTCAAGTAGCTTAGTGTTTATATCCATCACATTGTTGTATTTAGTTTTGTAGTCCTCTACATTCTCTGTTTGATCACAAGAGGTGATTTCTTTATCAGTAACTACTGATGATAATGAAGTCATACTTTCTTTTTCAACATTTAACTTCTCCACCTGCTCCTTGAATTGCTTTATCCTCTCTGAGCTAACAGCTAGCTCTTTCTCCCTATCTTTTACAGTTTTTCGTAAATCCAGGATCAGGCTCTCAAGTTCCTCATTCTCGCTACAACTCATGCTACGCATCTGCTCAACCTCCTCCCTCTCTTCTTGGAGCTTTTTTCTTAGCTCCTCTGCCTGCCTTTCTCTGCATTCCAGTGATGCTTGCAGATCCTGAAGCTGGGCTCTCAGGTTCCCTGTCTCCTTCTCTTTCAAACTCAATGCCCCTTGAATTCGACCAACAACCCCTTGGAGTTCTTCCAACCGTTTGAGTGCCTCCTCCCGTTCATCATCCGCTCCAGCTTTTACTTCAGCAAGTTTCTCATTACTGTGTCTCAACTCTTCTTGCCGGAGTTTGAGTTCCTGTGATAGATGCTCAGAGAGCCTGGCCCTGTCTTCAGCCTCTCTTTTTGCTTCTAGCAGCTCTTCCTCTGATCTTTTAAGTTTATCAAGGAGTTCCTGGATTTTCCAGGATGAGTCACAGTATCTTGCTGTTTGTTGACCCTTTTTTGTAGGTTCTTCATCCAGCTTAGAGAGAAGCTCCATATTTTTGTGTTCAGCTGCTGTGAGTCTGTCTTGAAGTTCACTGTTTTTGGCTTGGCTACAGGTTTGATTACCATTTGTTGTCTGCTGGTGACCTCCTTTTTGAAAACTTTGGGCTTCAGCTAATACTAAGATGCCAGATGATTTTTGAGTTGCCAGCTCTTCTTGAAGGTCTTTAACCACACCTTTCAGTTCAGCAGCTTCTTTGTTTAGCTCTTGGACCTGTACCAGAAGCTCCCGCTGTCTGAGCTCGGACTGGTCAAGCTCAATGCGGAGATTCTCTGTGATACTGCAAGGAGAAGGTTCTGCTAGCTGTCCTAGTTCACCAAGGACACTGTGACTCAAATCTGAGATTGCAGGAAACTCCTGTGCCTGGTCAGTGGTTGAAACAAGAGATCTGAGGTCAGACAATTCAAACAGTCACTTTAATAAAACCAAAACAGTTTGCAGGCGGTATACAACAGTTTTGCAGCCGGTATACATGTGCATATATTGTCATATTTACACAATTTCCCTTCAAAAATTAGTACAATATGTCATTTGCCAAATTTTATCATGGATGTTTATACTGATACGCGTATGTACCTGTGACTGTGAATAGCTGACCAAACTGTTGATACTGGAGCAGCGACTTGGAGGTTTCCACAGGAAAGCTGATGAGGCTGAGCCTAAAGTCCGCCTTTAGCACAATTAGAAAACAAACGTTATGATCATTTAACCTGTTAGTAGTATCAAATTTAAGGTCCAAATGATTGAAAAGATAAGTAGTCTAGGTAATAATAACAGTCTTAACATAGCACACGGATTTGACAGATATTTTTAACTGCATGTGACAACAACTTATGTTTCTTTAAGGAAAATATTAAGAAAATGACATACTATAGCTTCATGCGACAATGTAATACATGGCAACATTAGGATAAATTTCAGTTCAACATAGAATTTTAAGGGCAGAGTTTAAGTCAATGTATCCATTATACAACAGAATATATTAGATTATCACTATAGCACCAGTGACAGCACCAATTATGCTTTTTTTTTTTTAATGTGACCACATAGCGACTGCAAATTGATAACAAGGAAGTTAAAAGGTGTTGACATGAGAAATGGTCAATGTTCTCACACTATCAGCACCCAAATCCTCTCACACACAAGTTTACACACATTCAAGCCAAAAAAAGAGCTGTGAATGTCTTGCGCGATCAGATTATAAAGAGCTTCGTCATGTTTCATGTTGCACCACAATTAACCATTAATTGCACCTACGTGGTGAGTTATTAGAAATTACTTTAGGTCTTCCTCAGATCAGTTTGTTAATTATTTTCGACCCCAGGGCAATCTATAGTCTTTTATTTGTCAATATCAACATTTTTATTTAGACAGTAAGATAATTGCTGATTGTAAAAGAGCAAACATATAACCGTATGTATCTATTACCTTGCAAAGGCGGGCCAATCTGCATCAAGGTCATAACCTCTGGCTGCCACATCAAAATGGATCTGGTTGAGTTCATAAAGATGGTTGATTATGTCAGCAGTAAGGTTACAATTGTGGAATGGACTCCGGGCATAATACCAATCACTGCATAGAAATAATATAACCAGTAAAATATACATTTTATACACACACACACACACATATATAATACACTTTAAATCATAATACAAGGACATTTACAAAAATGCCAAAATATCCATCTGAATAAAAAACGATCAAATTATAAAACAAGTTGGTTTCTGTATCCTGTGTGTACAACAACTTTTGCCTTAACTGGCTAGAGGAAACATACAAACACACGCACGCACGCACGCACACACACCCCTAATGTCTAAGATACACACTACACACCCTTTGTATGAGAAACAAACAGTATGAGACTGAATGCCTTTTAACTTAATCTCCATTTACGCAAAAACAAAAACATATCTGATGAAAGAGAGGAAATGAGAGACAACTACACACAACGATACACCCCTCGTCTGGCCCTATGTGGCTGCTTTGGTTTCTTGTAAAAGCAGAAATAGGGCATTTATCTGGAATAGAGAATCACACTTCCTAAGAGAGGATTTCATCAAAATAAGGTGTTTTAAAAAATGTCAAGTCAATTTCCAGAGAACAAATATGGCAAGAAATTGGTGTGCATACACCTGTCTCCTCTGACCTTGTGACCTTCTGATTAATAAGACATTGCTGGAGTGTGTCTGCAAGACGTTGGTGAACGAGTGAGTAGCGGATGAAGGCCCTTCCTTTACCCAGTGAAGTCTTCAACTGAGGACACACAAAATATTAAATTTAGTGCACATTGACCTTTTATATGTCTTTACGGTGTACAGTGTTGTAAAATTATTCAAATGGATGAAAACCAGTTGAAAGAGATTAGAAGACCAGTCTTCTGAGGCAGCAGCTCACGGTTATGTTAATCAGTCTCCTATTTTCATGTCAGTTTAGTCTGTAAACTGACAGAAAAGGGCAAATCTGTCCATCCATAATAAAAATCCTTATCTTTGAAAGGTGAAACAAGCTAATGATTTTTGGCATAAAATGGCTCAAATTAAATTAAATGATTGTTTTTTATTTATATATCAATAAATTAATTGTTGTATTGACAAATTCATATTTAGTTAAAGTATAAGCCTTAAGAACCTTTTGTTCTCTTTTTGTTAAAATGTGCCTTGATATAGAATGTTTTTAGGGATTCTATGTTGAAAGGTCACAGGGTAGCCAGTTTCTAGTCCAGACTCTTAAATGCAAATGACAGATGGAGGGCTTAAGGCTGGACAACACACTCACACACTGACCATTAGGACAGCAGCAGGAGACTCCATTACGTCAGTAACCAGAAACATTACAAGCAAAAGAAACGTAAAGCAAATATTGAGACTTAAGTGAGAATTTTCCAACAATTAACTGGCAGTCAGTTGTTTTAAAGTGAATATTTTAACTTTTGAAGAAAATGAATGATGCATGCCTTGGTGATTCACCCAAGCATGCGAGTAGGTAGGTGGAAGGTGACGACAAACCGCTCTTGTTACAATCTTAGGTCCAAGCTACGTTAGCTTAGAACCCTGCTTGTTGGTCTAGTTACTTAATGGCTAACAAAAGTACAGGACTACTATTACTGACACAAACTTTACAGTGGCTTCTCCTCTCCATGCTGGCAACTCTCTCGCACACTAGACTAGTCTAAACAGACTCACTCCTCAAATCAAACACTTAACTACATAGACACATGAAACTTGTTTTCGGCACATTCGAGTGTGTCTAACAAAACAAGTTATTTCACAATTGATTTTCTATATTTTTAAGGACTAAACAATTAATAGACTAAATATTTACCAGACTGACCAGTTGTTAAAAATATATATTTTTTGGTTTCATCCTTATTAGAAAACAATGTGGATCATATAAGCCATATTACTCTTCGTGGAAAAATAATAAAAGCATTTCAAAATTATTTTTAAATAGTTTGAATGTTTTAAAAAAAAATAAAAAATTAAACAGCGGGCCTACAGATTTTTAAACAGGCTACAAATGAAATCTAGCATTGATGCAACAACAGTTAGTAAATGTTGAAGCTCACCACTGAGAATTCCCAGGACAGAAGGTGAAGAAGAAACAGTACAGGTGGTGCAAGCGTGTGTGAGGCTGCAAGTGAATTTTCAGCACAGATACTTAATGCAACTGACTAACCAGAAGATTACTGACTTAACTGTACTGTCACTCTGCGCTCATGGTTATGTGCATGAGTTGCATGCCATGGCAGGGCAGAAGACTGTGTGTGTGTTGACTTGGGAGATTACCTCAGGGATGGACTTAACAAAACGGATGCCATCGTTAGCTCCCTTGATCTTAATCAAGCAGTCGCAGAAGTAATCCCAGTAGTCTTTCCTCTGGCCGAGAAAGGTTGTCTTCTCTTTCTGGTCAAACTAAGAAACACATAGGGCCTTATTATAGCAATGTTTCCATTGTGTGAATAATGAAATTATACAACTTTTCTGTCTGAGATTGATATGTATAATTGTGAATTTGATAAAGTCTGTAATTCATATACTTCCTAAGAAGTAAAATCAACCAAAACATTATGTTACCTTTTCAAGTTTGAAGTATAACTTGTATTTCAGAAGGGGAAAAAAAGGTTAAGAACATCATGAAGAAACACTTTCCCAGAACCCAAAACAATTCTGATCCAGAGGCTGTGCTATCCCACTTTAATCAATTCAATAACAATAATAAATAGTCAACAAAAATAATTTCTAACCGCTGACCAAGAAGATTTAGGTTCCCCACCTGTAACAGGTATTCCAGTTTATAGAAGAACTTATGCAGATTGGCGCTGTCATCAGTAATGGGTTCACCACACTCCCCGTGTTCTTTACTTAACTCAAATACAGAATCTAATCAAAAGATTGACAGAGTTATTGACAGATACATACAAAAAGCAATTTATGATCTGGTAAATACACAAGGAAAAGGAGAATATGCATGTATTATGCATATGCATGTAAGACTGACTTAGACATTGTAATACAATATAATTTTCAGTTCATATCACAGATATCTCCCATTCAGGCAATTCTTGTTTCATTTCTTTTACTCATACAAATATTGCAGAAAGTGCACCTAAAAACACACAACCTGGGCACATATACAGAGGCAATGTTCACATTATGTTGTTTATGTATTTGTGGACAGCCTAATTACCATGCAGATCTGTGATTATCCTCTGCAGCTGATTATCTCCAACTGATGAGCAGGAGGCCATTGTGTGAGAAATGTCAGGAAATTCTGTATAAAGCATGACAGTAATGACACACATTTAAATTATTTAGCATGTTGCTGTAATGCTGTAATGTTCTAAGGATAAACACTGGACATCACATCATGAAAAGACTAAACAAAACAAACCCCAGCTCGTGACTGTGTAAGTGTGCCAGAGCTGTTACCAGTAGGAAGTAAACGTAAAAAAAATAATGCCCCAGATGAATTTCCCGTTTGCAGTAAAAACCTGTTAATATCTGCCAACAAAGACAAACAAACATGAATGTGTTGAGATTACACGATAAAAAAATGCCCATTTTAAGACAAGATAGCTAAATTTGCCAGCAGACAGGGTTCACCGACGTTTATACCACGATAAGTAAAAGCAGCAAATGTCACGTCTCACCGACGCCAAATATATACATGGTCTTATGTACAGTCGTTATTAATATACAAAAACTCGTCATGTTTCGCTTTGAACGCTTCACTCATCAACAAGCCGAGACGTAAACATTGGGTTTCTCAAACCGTCACAGCGCTACGTGACATGCACCTGCTCTCAGCGATTCATTTCCTGGTCTTATTCTCTTTAAACGTCAATTTCTCTCACAGGCCGTCGCAGTTTGGTCGCGAACAAATAAAAAAGGCTTCAACAATAAACAAAGACGTAAATATTAGACGTACTTGTGTAAAATTGTCCGGAGAGTCGATTCTTAAGTGATACAGCAGAAACTTGCTAGCGTTGTGGGCGGGCACTATGGATGACTGACAGGTCCAAAGGGTAAATAGGCATTCGAGTCCCCTGAGATCCGTCCATGTTTGGTTGAGAGAAATACGTGTGGAAAACCGAACCTTAATCAGAACGTAACGAGTTTGATGTTGTTATTTTAGTCAGGGGGTTGAGATCTAACTTTACCACCACATTTAAATCAGTGAATGTGGGCTACATAATAAAGACACCTTTCTCTGTTATGTGGCCTATTTTGGATTAAAAAAATATTTTTTTAAATTAAAAGATTTGTAAACATTTAAGCCAAAAAAAAGGCCCAAATCAAAAAATGAAAAAGTGGTTTGGAGGAACAATTTTAACCTATACATACTTCAGATGTCTGTCTTCTTACAGTTCCACTTACTGAGCATTAAACTTGTCAAACACATCTGTATTATTGCATTTATTTATTTTTTAATTTGTTTTCTTATTTCTTTAATTCAGACTTTTCAATGCCAGTGCGTTTATCACATCTTGATTGAGGCCTGTTCCCAGTGGTTTTGTTGGAACACTGTGAAATACTCCAAATGAGTATATTTTTAATTGTAATTTATATTACATTTTTATTAACAGATATCAAGATATTGTTTTTTGATTGTAAAGAATACAAGTATTTTAGATAGTTAAAGGGAACAAATGTTGTGCTGGGTTGAATCCTAGGTGTGGATGACCTGGAAATGAGGTTTGGTTTCAGTTCACTTTTGTGGTTTACACCTAAAGACGAAATCCCATTTCACCAAGTTTTCACTGATACTTGCACAGAGGACCCTGCAGTTTGCACAACCTTTGTGGAGGCACGGTATGTATCCACGTTTGTCTAGTATTTCTAAATATAGAAAAGCAAGATAATGTTCTCTATTTTTTCTAAATTGATATTTTGTATTCAGTATGATGGGATTTTCTCAACATAAAAGTGAATATTGCAATTAAACATTGAAGGACCTCTGTTTTTAATTCAATCAACCAGTCATATAAGGTAAGAAAAACATTTTGTGTTCTCACAAACCTTCTCTAAAAAGTCCCATTGTGGATCATGCACATGGGACCATTGTTTATGGGAACTGGTTATTCCTACCTTAACACTCAGCCTTCATTCAAAGATTGTTCTGCTGATTTATTGATTTCTTTTTTTAAAGGAAAAATCTAGATCTTCTTTTTGCTGAACAAAAATGGCTACCACTGAAGACCCAATGTTCACCGATACGTCAAACATCACCCCAATCTTTGACAATGCTACATACTATGATTATGCCACTGAGTATGAAGATGAAGTGTGTGACAACACAAGCTCCATAAAAATCGAACCACTCTTCACTCCAGTTTTCTTCGCCATTTTGGTGATCATTAGTTTGCTCGGAAACATCTTGGTCATTTTTATTCTGGCCAAGTATGAGAATTTGAAATCACTCACCAATTCATTCATCCTAAACCTGGCTGTATCAGATTTCCTCTTCACCATAGGCCTGCCCTTCTGGGCCCACTACCACATATATGGATGGACATTTGGGGAGCCTGCATGCAAAATAGTCAACTTTGTCTTCTATGTTGGCTTCTACAGTAGTGGGATCCTTCTCATCCTGATGACCATTCATCGTTATGTGGCAGTCATGAATCCGCTCTCTGACATTGTGTCAGCCACAGGCATCTATAGTGTTGTAGCATCTGTGATCATTTGGGCAACAAGTATTCTGATTGCCAGTCCAACCTTCATCTTCACCAAAGTCCAGGACAAAAATCACTGTGTGTATGAAAACTCTAACTGGAGACTATATGGCATCTACCAGCAAAATGTACTCTTCATTGTGAGTTCGGTGGTTTTCATTTTTTGCTATTTCCAGATCATATGCAGGCTTATGCGTCGCACTGGTCAAAGAAGAAAGAACAGAACTTTAAAACTAATTTTTATTCTCATGGTTGTTTTCTTTGTGAGTTGGGCACCTTATAACATTGTGATATTTCTGCAGTCATTATATATCTGGCACGATGATCCTAGCGACTCGAAGACCTTAGTTGCAGAGTGCCAAAAATATAGGTTATTGGAAAAAGCTTTTTACATAAGCAGGGTTATTGCCTTTTCACACTGTTTCCTCAACCCTGTGTTCTATGTTTTTGTGGGGATTAAATTTAAAAATCACTTGAAGAAACTGCTTAACAGCTGGGGCCACAATAACAATATGATCCGAAGTAGACCAAATCGACTTACAATAACATCGCTAACAATTGGGGAAGAGTTTTCTATTTAGTTCTCACAGCCCTCATTCATGATTACTAACACTTGCAGTGGTGTAAAAAATCTAATCTAGTGAGCTGCAGAACTGTGGGCCAAACATTTTTATCATCAGTAAGAATGGCTCAAAGTGAGACAATCGACAAATCTGATTCAAGCATGTCAGCGTGAAGCAGAGTCTGAAAGTACATGTTTTCAGTACCTTTATGAATACAAATCAAAAAAGTCTCAACCATCTGGGGGGCATCAAGAGTGTTTTATCCATTAAAAGTTTCTGTATCCATTTAGCTTTTTGTACATATGTGATTTTGAATGCATGCTAAAATATTGTTTTACAAATAACATGACTGAATGTGATTTACTTTGATCTGAAATTTATTTTGTATGTTCATATCATATTTTTAATATGTCCTGCATACATTGTGGGAATTGTGTATAATTACTTGGAACATTAAAAAAAGTTAAAGTGGCGATCTATAAGGACTGGCCAGATTTTATTTCATACTTGACCACCATTAAGTTGGGGTGTCCACATAGTTATGCTGGGTATCAGACATACCAAGATGAATTCCTATGGATTGCTGCTGTTGGGCTGGTGGGTCATTGACAGTTCCACAAATGCTTTACCAGGCCTGTGTGCCTTTTATAGATTTACAAATTGTTTACAGTTATTGGCTATTAGAAGTTAACAAAACATTCATATTACAATTTGACCAGAGAGAGGAGTCCAGAGCTGCTGCTGCTTCCTTATCTTCCATATCCCTAACACAAACCCCAAGTCACAGGCAACACAGTTTGTCTATTTGTCACTGCTCACTACTGGAGAAAAAACACATCATTTCTGACTTAATGTGAAACCAAAAAGAGGAACCTTGCCCTTATTGCACCGTGTTCTTCACAATGCCAAAAGACATCTGAGTAAGACGTTCAGGGTAAGTTGCTTTCTACTTACTGTAATTGTTCTATATATGTATTTCCTAACAACTCTCCAGTTTTCTAAATACTTGATATCGCAAATTGCTGAAAGCTTATAGAAATATGCAAAGACCTGATTATATCTTTCTATTTTTTGGGCTCATGTTTCCTAGAAGAACTACAATGGAAAACAGCACCACAATGATCGGCATTATGCTGAACTATGATGATTCTTATGGCGTGGTATATTTTTGTGACGGGATATTTGACTTTGCATTCATCAGCAGTGCCTTTTTCATTTTGGTCTTCATCTTCAGTATCGCAGGCAACGGTCTCCTCCTGTGTATACTCCTCATTTACGAAAACCTGAAAAATGTCACTAATCTGTTTGTCCTGAACCTGGCCTGCTCTGATTTAATCTTCACTCTCACACTTCCATTCTGGGTGACCAATTTACTCCACCACTGGGTGTTTGGGGACTTTGGCTGCAAACTTTTGATTGCAACATATTTTATTGGTGTGTACAGCAGCATCATTCTACTGACTGCCATGACTGTTGATCGTTTCATAATGGTGGTTCTGCAAAACTGGCCAAACACTTGTGTAAGGAGGCAGAGGTGTGCGATGGCTGCATGTGCAGCCGCGTGGATCATCAGCGTTGCTGCATCCCTGAGTGATGCTATTAAAATGAAGGTGGAAACCCATTTGGATAATAGTACCACATGTCAGCCTTCTTATGATGACACTGATACCAAGCTGGAATATCATCTCCAAGTGTCACTGCTTTTCTTTCTCCCATTGGTCATCATGATTTTTTGCTATTCTGCCATCCTCAAAAGGGTTTTGATGTCTTCAAATAGAAAAAACCACAAGACTATAGCAGTGGTTTTATGTATTGTTGTAGCTTTCTTCACATGCTGGGGACCTTACAATATTCTGCTGATCATTGACACTTATTATAAACCCGAAGACTGTAATGCCACTGAACGCCTGAACATCGCCTTTCACGTTTGTCAGATACTCGCATTTTCTCACTGCTGTATGAACCCCTTGCTGTACATGCTCTCACAAAAGCTGCGAAAACATCTTTTGAATCTTTTAGCCCGTTGTGTGTTGAGGAAGAGGAGGGCTGGCGATACAACCTACGTGATTCAGAATGGACATTTTCTGGCACAGAGCACAGCTGATATGTTGCAGCTTCAGTCCATAGCAACATGCACGTCTAACATGAAAACGTCAGTTCCGTCTCAAAATCCTCATGTGGAAAACTTTGTGTGTTAAATAATTGTAATTGAATTCATATGTGTGTTGCATGTGTGAAAAATCCATTATTATATTGTTTTTATTTGTATATACTATATTTATGCTTTGGATTTTTATTTGTATAAATACTGAACAAATGTAATCTAATGTCAATGACTTAATAGCTTGTTTCACAGCAATGTACTGTGAAAGGCCAAGGTGTTGCTACGGTGAAAATATTTGCTCTACCCTTTAAATCATGTATATGTCAATATGATAAAATTATTTACATGAAAAAAAACTGTAATCAGATGTAAAAAGTCAAAATAAAAGAGTCATTTATTTTTATGATTGACTGATATAAGCAGCATTTCCTCATTATTAATACTTACACAGTGACTATGCTGTTATTAAATAATATTAAGAAATAACAATAGCAATAAATTACACAGGCTGCTTATTGTTCATCTATAACTCAGACCTTTCAGGGATTCATGTGAATATATCCTATAAGGCAATAGCTCAGGACGTTTTCTGCTTACCAGCTGTATGTCAAACATTATTACCTGCACATCAGATGTTATATTTCTGTCCACATCTGTTTTGTCCCTGTCTTCATATGTGTAAGCACCAATTAACCAGGCACTGTTCCCACATGGACTCACTGTAACTGCAAATAAAGCAATTCTGAATCGTGTAAATTTGTTTTTTTTTTCCTCTTGATTTTTTTTACACATCAACCTGGCCAGTACGTGAGCCCGACCTTGTCTTTGACACAAAATAAACAAATAAGCTCTAAGTAGCGCGCTATAATAAAACACCTCATAACAGACAGAGTATTTATGATTAACATCAACCAGTCAACTATGTCAAACCCCATCTGCAAGTGTTTGTTGTTGCGTTTCTAAAAGTATGTGTCAGAAATTCCACTACTGTGCTGTAAACCATTTTTACTCTTTTTTTCCTTTCATCTCAATCTTTTACCTCTGTTAGATATACTGTAATGTGTTTCTCCGGAGCCCTGTCAATATACTTGAATATGGTTGAGCAGCACGGCGCTGATGGCTCCATGGGGGGTCCAGAGAGGAGTGTATGGGGACAGCTCTGTGGGCCACAGTAACAGCACTCATATCTGTCTCTGGGGGTAGATTAAGCTTAATTAACTAAACCATCCAGCACGCTTGGATGAATGGATACAAGTCAAGGGCAGAGCAGTCACGGGTGTGCTCACACATTTTCTGGCAGGCACCAGAAAAAGGGTTTTGTGAGGAATATTGTCAGTGCGTGTCTGTGTGTAAGACTGAGGTTTTAGATTGGTGCCTGTATAATTTGACAGTATTAACTATCTTTATATAGTTTTATAGTACAGCAGTCTCTAACCACGAATTTCCATTGACTTGACTGAAAGGTTCAAGATTCAAACCCAGATTGCGCAGAGGGGATGCACTTCATCCCACAATCTCGCATATGGGGAGTGTATGAGTTTCTTCAAAATTGATCTATTGTTGTGACGCATCAGCTGATAAAAAAAAATGCTTTCAATTCTTTATCTTTAATATACATTTTTTTAAAAAAATGCAATAAGTTTATCATAAGAATTTTTAACATAAAAGACCAGATACAGGATTAAACTAAAGAAAAAAAAATCCACCCTGCAGAGCCCAGACAGAAGAGACAATCTCAGGCATCCCATTTCTTATCTTCACGTCTGCGCCATCTCTTTTCCCAGATCATTTTCTTAGCAAATGATGTTGTTGTTCACTCCTGTTTTTAGCCACAAGCTAAACAGCTGTTGTTGTTTTCTTATGTAGTCTCAGCTACTAGCCCTCCCTGGCCCTAACATTCGTTCCCTGCTCTTCTTTTCTCCAGGGCAACTCACCCTCCTTTTTCACATTGATATCTCTCCTTTAATTCCAGTTATCTATAACGATAATTGCTCCAACCATATGTGAATTTAATTGATGCCTTGCAAATGTGTAAATGTGTGTGTGTGTGTGTGTGTGTGTACTTCATGTGTGCTGCTAATAAAGTCTTATTTCTTGTTAATCTGGACTGTCAGGGAAATGTGTGCAAATCGATTAAATGTGTCAGGCTTATCATTACAAACAACCGTTTTAGAGAACAAATATAGATGACTTAATCCTGGTATGACACACACTGGCATGTATGACATTTCACTAATGCACCTCATCCTGATCGAATTTGTCACAGGAATAAAATGTTTTAAAGAACCACTGTTTAACACACACTTATTATACAGATTAATTCATATACGCACACACCTTTGCTTTGCTCAATCGCAGTAAAGTGACAGGTTTTGGGAGTTGATGTTAAAAACTGTCCATTTCATATATTTAAATCCTAACCCACTTCTCATGATGCGTCTTGGCCTATATTTTGCCACTGCAATTCTCCATTTTTCCACTAGAGGGGACATGGCTATAGGCACAATACTGCTCCTTATTATTAGGCCACATACTTGTTTCCTGAATATTCTGATGCAAAACGGTTAATAGTCTCTACAAAAAAAACATAACTTCTTTCATTGCATTTTATTTGTTTTGTTAGTTGAATGTAAAAGTTTCCTGGCTGAAAATATGTTGTGAAACACAAACTTTTCAAATACCTCCCGCAACCTGTCTCTGCATATTTGACAACATCACATCTTTGTATTTTGGGTCACCTTTCTTTACCTACCTGCTGTTGTCAGATTTAAAAAGCGAAAAAACAAAAACCCACACCAGTTAACAACCGAGGAGACTTACCGTAATTAACAAATCAAACATCTGGATATTCAGACTAGACCTACTGCAACGACTTAGCTGAAGACTGGCCATTTGATGTATCAAGCAGTGCATCCTGATGTTTACCTCCAATTTTTCCCATCTGGTATCTTAAATTAAATTTCTCTTACTTTGCTCCATGACAACAATTTTATTTGTACTTTTTGGACTGGACAATAACTCAGAAAGGATTGTGAAGATCAGATGAGATGAAGTGACACGACACAACACAACATAACACGACACGGCACATTATACATTATAGTGCAAAGTGTTTTGCATTACAATGAATACAAATGTTTTTAGCTTGAATTCTCCCAATAAGAACTGGACCTCCAGACCTGGCACTAAATCTTCAGTGCTCTACCCACTGAGCTAATATTCAGACCATGCTTTTTGGCTTACACTTCCTTATCCTCAGGCTGCACCAGCTGCCATCTACCTCCAACCACACCCCGCGCCCCTGATATGTTGTCCTCTACCTGCCTCGACCCTCCTCCTTCTCATTTGTAGGTGCTCTATCCCCCTTTTTGGCCGCAACTTTCCAAAAGGTGAACAGAAGTGATTTTCAATAGCACCGTGCATGACTAATGGTGGAAACATGTTAAAATCATCGCAGAAATGTCCTTGGGAAGACAAATGAATTTTCAGCAGAATAATTAACTTAATTAACAAATTTGCATGCATATTCATCAGGGCCATTGAAGTCTTTCCAGCTCAGCTTGATGAACGTTGCTGTGTAATAACCAGCTCATTTACATTCTGCCATCTACTGCCATTTGTGTGGATTACTGAGAAAAGCCAAAGTGTCTGTGTGTGTGTGTGTGTGTGAGAGAGAGTAATTTTAGGGGTCCATCGTATGTGCCCACACTTTCCTCTTTCCCTTAATATGTCACTAAGAAAGTTTGATAAATTGATTTGACATCCTGTTTTGTTGGGTATACACCCCATTATTGGCCTCTGCTTACACACACACACACACACACATACATAAATGTGTTTATGTGTGCTCTACACCCATATCTCCCTGCACCTCCACCCATCCTCCCCCCTTCTCTCTGGTGGGCAGTTCTTGGCACCAATCCTGAGTCGTAAACCCTCCTGGGTTGCCAGACTCTGTGTTGTTAAAACGTGAGCCCCTCTGTACCCCCTCCCCATCTCTGCAGGGCAATCTTTAAAGGCAGCAAGGTGTGACGGCACAGACTGGCAGCTTGGCAGCCATGCCCGAGGATACCAACACTCCGTCAGCCGTGAACGGGCACCATCACATGGGCTCGCCTCACTAATACGTTCACCGTACATGCGCCTTTCTCCTGTCTCATCTGTGCATTCAAAGACAAAGGAATTCATTAAGAAATTTCACATGGTGTTGTTTTGTGATTTTCCTGGGATACAGTTAATTGGGAATTTCATACAAGCTATGGTAACTAGGGAAGAAATTATCCAAGCGAGTTTGGAAAAGTAAATTGCATTCAATTGCCTGTATCTGTCCTTGATCTGGTTGGGCAGGGAACAATGGGAAAACTTATTGTATGGAAGTTAGTACAGGATATTTTTCCAACACCATGTTCCTGGTCCTTGCCATGGAATTTTTCCATCAATGTAGGTGCCACTGAACACTGTTAGTAAGAGACACTTCCCAGCAGGTTACTTACCAACCTGTCAGAAAACTGCTGCACCCGTAACATTATCCTGCCAGCATAAAAAAGCAATGCAAAGCCATTGCTTTTGCACCTTTAACATGAGCAATATGGTGCAATGTCCTGAGATTTTACAAGAGCAATTATCACATTTATTAAAGAAAGAAAAAAAAAATCACCCGACACATGAAAACTTGTGATATTCAGCATACTTTCTTCCCTTTGCTTCTCTAATGCGTTCTCCTACGCTCTTTATGCAGACATATGTGTGACACTTGAAGCTGTTATCATAGCTGGAAGTGTGAAAGTGAATTGTTACAATAATATGCCACTCTTGAGTGTGGTGACAGGAAAATGCTTTTCAAATACAGAGCTGGCATTTTCAAGTCTCGTCTGACACAACGGTGTCGGTGTACCATACTGATAAGAGAGAAGCCAAGTTAACACATCATGTACCGCAGAGACGCTGTCGTCGATGGAGAGTGTGTTGTGCGATAAAAGAATTCCCGCACTTATGAGAAGACTTACTGCATTTTTAACGACATGTTTTACTCATAAAAACAAAATCCCGTTTATTGTGTTGTCCGACCGTCTTTGTTTTGAAGCTTCCACTGAAGCACGACGAATACAAAACACAAATGGACCATTAAAGTGACCTTCAGACTGGGCCGTATGAAAATCTAACGGCTGTCACCAGACTGAATTTACACAACTAGTTTTTTTTTCCACCTGCGGTGAAAAATATGAAGGTTATACATCCTTCCTCTGTTTTGAAGCAACAACTTTCACAGCTTGAGTGAATAAATCTATGTAAAAGCTCCGATGAGATGAAAGGAGAGTTTGCATATGTGAAAACAAAAAAGCAGCCCACTCTCCCCTGCAGACTTGTTTAGTTGGCATGCTGATGTGATCGTTGCCTTTCTAATATCACTGCAGCACATTGTTAAAACCCTTCATATGATGCTATGCTAAGCCACACAAAATCAGATACCCACATACACACACCATGTCCTCTTTATCAAAGGCATGTATGGAAATAAAACAACACCTGGAGTTGCCATTAACGGATGAGGATCATGCCCTGCAGGTAGATGTTAAGTCTCTTTGCCTGAACAGAAAAGTGGATATGCCACATCATCTACACAATCTGGCGTTGTCTACCAGAAAATAAAATCTTGTAACTTCTTTGTATCGTTTCTTTTGACATGGGGGGGGGGGGGGGGGGGGCGGG
>JAFBJQ010001993.1:92844-150344 GCA_016785345.1 Trinectes maculatus
GGGGGGGGGGGGGGGGGGGGGGGCTGTATTTGACGATGGCGCCGTTTGATGGTGCAATTGATGGGAAAGTTCTGAAGAAAGTCCCAAAGCCTCAGAGGAATTTGATTACCTCCATCCATTATCTGCACAGTGAGCAATCGCAAGGCTCACCATCTGTCATCCGTTTCATTTGCATCGTCAACACCTGCCCTGCCTGTTTATGCCTTCACATTTTTTATAAGCTGCCTTTCATGGCAAGGAAAAATGTTGACTTTTCCTTCTAAATACATTAATTCCACAAGTTCAAAGAACATATTGAACGCGAACAACTCGCTTCATGTCTAATTGAATTTGGAAACTCTCCTCTTTATAACCAGATTTTTTTTTAAAGAATATAACCAGGTTAGTGGCAATACAGTGCGATAGATAGATAGATAGATAGATAGATAGATAGATAGATAGATAGATAGATAGATAGATAGATAGATAGATAGATAGATAGATAGATAGATAGATAAGATAGATAGATAGATAGATAGATAGATAGATAGATAGATAGATAGATAGATAGATAGATAGATAGATAGATTTCCATATCACAGCACATCTTCCTTTTTGTAACTAACACATTATGCTGCAAACGCTCCCTCTTCTCCTCTCTCCCTCCCTCCTTCTTCAAACCTCCCCCATCCATCCATCCCGTCTCCCATATCCCCAGGTGGTGTCGACGGCTGCGGGGCCCATTAGCGACAGAATTCCTGCCTCCAGCAGGCCATGCGTGTCCCGAGTGACACATTTTTGGACCGGCACCAAGAATCCAACCCTCCACAGACAGCTCACTTCCCTCTGCAGTCACCACAGAATGTGTGTGTGTGTGTGTGTGTGTGTGTGTGTGTGTGTGTGAGAGAGAGAGAGAGAGAGTGAGTGAGAGAGAGAGAGAGAGGCCCTGTGAATACGGTATGAGTCCCACAGGAAATGCTTGAGAGGCAGTATGGGCCAGATTGGTGATGGCACAGAATGGACTAGAATACTAAAAAGAAACTCAAAGATATTCTACTGTAGAGAGATTCTACATTGATGAGCTGGGTCTCCTGCCAGGTCTGGACATTTCGTACATTCGTAAACACCACAAAAACCACACACTGTCTTAGAGCTGCTTGAAAGTATCTCATAGAAATCGGATTTAATTGGATTTCGCTGATGCACATTGTTGTTTGTTGATGGTCTTTGCCAGATGATGCCTGTGTACCAAATTTTATTTTCCAAACAGCACTTGTACAAGGAGGAGAACTCGCTCCAAATGAGATTTCTATTAAACTTTACATGCATAGCAAAGTGTAAGGTGCAAATTGCAGTCATTACCTCATCCGCATTGATCTACACAAGTGATATTTGATGGTCGATCAAGATTCTTATTAATCATAAAGAGGAGTTATTATGAAATGAGTTAAGAAAGGGCTGTAAGACCTTTAAGTATAGATATTATGAATGGATTCTTTCTCCATACTAATAGATAGTTAATTATGTACCTAATGACTCCTCACAAAGCGCTATATAATTAGTCTAGATGAGCCGAGAAAGTTCCTACTTGTTCTTACATGTTTAATGTTGGTGATTTCTCATTTCCAAATGGGAATGTGGGTGATGGTGGTGTAACATTAGTCTCCATGGTAGGCTACAGAGAGGTACTACTATTTATCTATCTATCTATCTATCTATTTTTCTATCTATCTATCTATCTATCTATCTATCTATCTATCTATCTATCTATCTATCTATCTATCTATCTATCTATCTATCTATCTATCTAGATCTGCTGCAAAAAAATTGCCACTTAGGCCAAATCAGTGACTCATATGTCAACATGTTCATCAACGCATTCATCACTGCCAGCATTACTGAACAACAAGTCTCATTGTTATTGCTCAGATCAAGATAGCAGACTTGTAAACAACATGTTTACAAGTGCGAAGAAGAAGAACAACCGACTGGTGCGTTGAAGTTATATAACTCCATCAGAAATTTTCTTGAGGACAATACTAGATTGCTGTTGTTACTGCGATGAAGCCGTTCAGTTTGAAAGGTTGTGAAGGCAGTTGTAGTAATTCTGCACAATGTCACAAAAAGGATAGTTTGATCCATTTCAACCACATATGTGCACACAACGCATCACAGGGTTATTTGAAACTATTGGATGCTGTGAAGGTTTTGGGAGTCACAGTTTTTCATTCCACTGTTCTTAGGAAAAATGATAAAAGTCATTGTGAACCCTGAGGTGTTTATGGATATGATGCAGGATATAGTGTGGCTGGTTGACAAAGAAATACAGGCACTGTCTAAAAAAGCAAGAGGCTGTGGTGTGATATGGAAATTGACTGAATTAACTACCTGTCTATCTGTCTTTCTGTCTGTGAGTCTGTCTGTCATGCAACACAGTGGAGTCATGACGACCAGATGCTCACATTCACAGTCGAGGGATTTGAAACCACCTTACCCAGTAGCACAGTGTGCCCTGAAATAGGGTGTTGCTGGGGTGTCAGTGGATCACACCCCTTTATGCTTCCCACCTGCTCCAGAACCCACCCTATACTGTCTCATGTTGTAGCCACGCACACATTCTCTCCCCCTCTCTCTCACACACACACACACACGCACAAACCCAGTCACAGGACCCCTATAGACAAAGAACAAAAAGCACAAAGGTGATGTAGCGACAGATGCTCCTGTCACATACTTATCCCCACCTCCGAAATAGTGCAACTACAGGAGTCGATGTTCCTCCTGCACTCCATGAAATCATCAGTGCCGCTATTCCTAACTCATTAATATCCACTTGAGCCGACAGAGAAAAGCAGCTCTTAAACTGCAATCCTTCACCCAATATTTATCCAATCTGACCAAATATTATAATTAATTCCTCTGTCTCTCCTGTTCTCTCCACTCCTCTTCCCTCCAGGCCAATGCATCCCCCTCCCTCCCTTTCCTCCCACCCACCCCGTAGAACCTCTCCGTGCCAAGTTCACAGATAGAGAGAAAGTACTTCCTGTGAGAGGCCGGGCCGACTGCCAGAGAGACTGATCCACCAATCTGACATGTTAATGAGATCCTGGCCCAAAGTACTAGCGTGTCAGGCCTCCTCCACTGCAGCATCAGCCCTGCCGTGACCTGCAACACACACACACACACACACACACAAACACACACACACACACAAACACACATTTGTCTCTGCTCCTATGCGTAATTTTTTCACACATGCACCCAGAAATATGTAAGCACAAATGAAGCTTAGTTTCTGCTCTCACACACACACGCACACACACGCACACACACACACACGCACACACACACACACACACACGCTTCGAGAGGAGGGGTTCATCTCCTTAAATCTGTCTAATTAAAACACCAAATCCCTCTACTCCCCTCACCCACCAACCCAATCCTCACTTCCCAGCCACACACACATGCTCACACCCCCACCCACCTCCACCTCCACCACCCCCGATTCCGCAGGAGAAATGATTATTAGGAATTTAATGGGGGAACGTTTCCCATCCCACACCATCTGGGGCTTGGGAATGGCAAGAAATTTGAGGATGCTTGCCGACATGGCAGGGAGCGTTATTTTCATTTTCCTTGACTGGTGCTCAGATTTCCAGACTTTGCAGGAAAAAGGCTCCCGATTACAATAAATTACCATAATAAATTACGAAATAAAAATACACGTAAAGATGAATTTTGTGTTTGTTTGTCTGTCTTTGGCGATTGCACAAAAGTTTTCTCAACTTCTGAGATGACTGTTGTTGCTCTGAAACTTATCCCCATAGAAACCGTGTATGTTTGGCACTAATTATGACACCACATCTCAGATTGCAGATGCACCTCTATACGCTATATATCCTCCATTCCTGTCCTTCACCTCCCACACAGAGCTGGGCCATATGCTCCCTCTCTCTCTCTCTCTCTTCCTCCCTATACTTCTTTCTCCCCCTCACTCGCTCACACTCTCTCCACCCAGCTTAATGAGCTGCATGAATGTAAGAGTACGTGTACACGTCTGACCCCATGCTAAACTGCTGCATGCCACCCCGTGGACCCTGTGGGTGTGAAACAACCCCCTCCCTCCCTCCTCTCCTCCTCACCCTTCTCAGCTTCCACGTGAGGCCCCAAGAGGGGCTTGAACCCCCAAAACACACATGTGCATATATACATCCACATGCACACAGCATCCAGGAAAAAGCAGTGAGAGTGACAAGGTGGGAATCTTGGTGAATGAGACAAATAAGGGGCGGTGGAGTGAAGGATGGGGGGCTAAAGAGGTGCGTTATAGCCCCACAGGGACCGGCAGCAACCTGGTCCTGCAGTGTTATGATTACACAGAGGGAGGGATGAGGGATGAGCGAGGGTACGATGCCTCGTCTTTAAAAGCAGAGGATGAGAAGAGTTAAATCTGGATTTTTCAGATGTTTTCAAATATTCCCGTCAACAATGGTGAAAACACACAAATCACAAGAAGCAACATTTATTGCATCATCTAAATCCACACGAACCAGGACCTTACACAGTCTAAAATCACTTGCAGACTGATGAAATAAAAAGTGATGTGGTCATCGTCCATCAGGTCGACTCTGACTTTCTTTAGTGATTTTTTTATGATGCAGTGAAGTCATTTCATATGTTCGAAAAGTTTGGATCTTAACCTTAAATTGTTCTCTCAAAACAATGCATCAAATATGACAATAAAATGCACATTACATTCTACATCTGAAAGGACGGTGTCAGTAAATGGGAGAAATCAGTAGAATTTGATGCTGTGATGGTCTTTTGCAGAACAATTTCAATCAATAGCTCAAGCTAACTTGTCGTTTGCTGAGCATTTCGTTGTGGCTTCAGCTGCGGTAGAGACATGAGGATAAATTGTTACCCATGGAAGATATTAGGTTTCTGAGGTGTCAGATGTAATTTGATTAGCACATTAGTTATTGTTGTGAAAGTGAATTTGCCTTTCTAAACAAATGACAGACTGCCCAGGCCCCTTCCTCAACTTAATACAATTACAAACAGGTTGTCAGAGGCTTTACAGACAGGTGCTGAACGTTAATATGAGTGACTGTGGTGCTGACACACCTCAGGCTGATATGTAATAATGTAAGAAACCACTGACTGCACCTCACATATGACATTTGCACCAGTGTGGTTTAAAATTAGGAATTGAAGATGAAATGTGTTGTTTTTATTTTGATAAAAAGAATTTAGTTTGCTTGATCTCATACAGCAGTGGGCCAAAAGGCAACAAAAATGAGCATGAACACGTGTGTGTGTGCGTGCGTGCGCGCGTGACCAAGGCAATGAAATTCGTCTCTTGATCATAATAGGACAAACACATAAAAACACAAACAAGCGACTCGTCCCGCATTAATGCCTCCTCGTCATCTCGCCTGCTCCTGGTTATATGACATCGTTTCTTACTGTCCTGTTTTGCGGCATTTTCTCAGTGTGACCCGAAACATTACCGCAAATAAAGAGGTGCTGTTACCCTTCATTAAATCTCCTCCCCACCACCATCATGGCCAGAGGTGGGGAGTGGAGTGAGTGGAGATGCTGAGAGGAGAAAGTGATACGTGTCACGGAGCTGTGGGAGTAGCGCCTCTCTGCTAACTGGGAGGACTGGGATCAACTGTCGGAGCTGTCTGGCTGACATCCAGCTCCTCGTGGGCATTTATGACACAAATCAACCACCTGATCATCTGGAATTAAATCACAGTATATCCACACACACACACACACACACACACGCACAGGCCTATTATATGACAAATGATTTTTGATTTTGTGCATTAGAGCCACTTCCGGTTTTTTATATTTTAACTTTGTAGAAATTAATCATTTGAAACGTTACTGATTGAAACGCCTTTTACATGTTATGTCAAAATTCATGACAGGCAGCCCGTCAGCACGCGCACCTCACGTGTCTTCAGGTCTATTTACTGCAGGCCTCACAGGTTGTGAACGATTTTGACGCGATCCAATTTATGGAAAATAAATAAACAAATAAAAGAACGCCCCCGGCGGCTTTTATTTTTTTGTACCTTGATTTATTTTTCTAACGATTTATTTCCTGTTTAATTGCTGTCGATCATTTCCACAGAGAAAGCTGAAAAGCAGCCTCTTCATTTTATTGCGACAAACACATCACAAAACATAAACACATTACTTCACGAATATCTCGATCCATAACGAGTTTCCAGGAGTGTGTGTGAGAGTTTGACTCTGTTTGTGTGTGTGTGTGTGTGTGTGTGTGTGTGTGTCAGATCAGTAATTGCAGAGATAAAATATTATCCAATAACCATTCATCATTCGGGTAAGGTTACAAAATCAACAGGATTTATGTGAGTACAGTCACCACCATTGTGCAGAGACACATGAAGTGCATCACAGTTGCTCCTCAACAGAAGCAAGACAGTGTAAAAAGTTCACAACAAACTACCCAAAACTTTCATTTCGTTGCATATTGATGGTCGTCATCTCCTTGTTAAGGCATGTTAATCGGATTCATATAGTTTTTGAAACATTGTGTTCATCTCACGAAAATTAAAGGGGGAAAAAAAAGCTTTTTTCCCCCCTTTTTAATTCCAATGCTCGACATTCAGCTGCAGGGAAATATACAACAATGAAACATAAACAAACTTTGAACTATATGGAAATTCACATAAAAGGTAACACTGTTTGGATTTTTTTACAATATCTTTTTATAATATATTATCCACATTCAAAATGACGGACTTATAATAAATAAGCTTAAATAAATAACTAAATAAATAAATACAATAATAATTTTACATTCACCTCGTTACCACACTATTTACTCCAGATACAATGCATTTAATATTTTAGTCCCCCTCCCCATAACTGTATTTATAGGTTTTTATCGATTCATCAGATTATTCATCACCAGTTCTCCCTAACACATGCACGACTCCACACTGGCATTTTTCTTATAATTAATTTCGTGTAATTGTCATCATTTTAATTAGATAGTAGATTATGAGAAACGCCTTGAGGAAATAGACATATATCATTTTTTTTCCATAAGCAAAGATTGCATTTGGCTGCTTTGCATAGCTCAATTGACCTTTATTGCTAACAGACTGAATATCTGAAGTCCAGCCATGTCTCAGCAAACTTCAGTGATGAACTGAAACCTCTCTAGATTCTTCTTCCCTATACTTTCTTTTATATTTGTCATTTTATTTTGCCACAGAAATCAATTTAATAGGTGAAAGTGGTTTTCCTAAACCACTCATCTGCAATAGCGAACAAATATAATGTGGCAAATATGGCTGTAAACAAACTGCTCCAAAACCTATGTCTCCAGCAAATCATTTTGCAAATCATCTGAGTTGTTGTGGAAGTCGTGGGAATGTGATTGTGGAAATATGAGGCAAATCGACACTGAATCTTCATTTTCTTTAAATCAATTCACGTCTCCTCCTCGAAAATAACGTTCTCGTGGCGTCTTATTTTTCCTGCCTCACACGGAGAACTGGTAAAGTGATCGTACCTAATTTGCAGGCGTTTACCGAAAAATTAAGAAAAATTAAGACCGAACGTGTAAAACGAAGTGACTCGTTAAACCGGGTGTTCTTTTTGTCGGTGCACCGGCGTGTCTGGGCTCCATTTCGTTCATCTCTCGACATCTGTTGGGGGGAAATTGCATCGCTTCTGAATCTTGAACTTTGTCCAGCTGATTGATTAATTGTGGAAAGAGCCATTAACTTCCCCTTGTGCTTGGAAGGACTGGCTGCGGACGTGCAGGTCGTAGGGGAAACGGGCCTCTGGGGAGACTCGGTACATGGAGTTGTGCGCAAGAGCCGTGCGCCCTGGCGCACTGCAGTAACGCACGCCGTAGTGGCTGCTTTTGCCGTAGTCTGGCGGATCCTCGTGTTTGAGGGAGAAAATCCCGTTAAAGTTCATCGGGGGGCTCAGCTGGCCGTCGAAATGCGGGCTCCCGCTCTCCGGGGACGGGTTCTCGAAGTAGGGCTCGTAGGCGCCGCTGTAGCTGTAGTGCCGGAACGATTTGGCGCCGCTGTCCAAGGTGCTGCCGCTGTGACCCGGGGGCGTGTTCATGTCTGAGCCGGGGTACGAGTACATGGCGTCGTAGGGCGACCTGCCAGAGAACATGACCTCTCCGTTGTGATCTGTGAGGAAATTTCTCGCGTTCAGCTGCAAACAGCCTGCCACCAAGTTGGTGGTGGGCTGAGATAATCCTTTGCACAAAGTCTGCACGAAAGCCAGGAGGTCCGGTCTCTTCCCTGCGCTCAGGGTCTCTGACAGGGCCCAGATGTAGTTTTTAGCCAGTCTGAGGGTCTCGATCTTGGAGAGTTTCTGAGTTTTGGAGTAGCACGGCACAACTTTGCGCAGGCTTTCCAGCGCTGCGTTCAGGCCGTGCATCCTGCTGCGCTCCCGGGCGTTGGCTTCCTGGCGCCGTAATTTGGACCTGTCCATGTGCTCTTTTCCGGGCTTCTTTTTCCGGGGGCCCCTCTTTTTGGGGAGCCCGTTCTCGTCCTGGTCGTCCTCCCTGTCGTCCTCGTCCCTGTCGGAGACGTCGTCCTCGGCCTCCCTCATGACCGAGTTGGACCTGTCCAGGTTGTTGTGCTGTCGCTCCTGCTCCAGGCTCTCGGGTAAGCCCTCGCGGGGATAATCGGCACCAAAGCGCGGCTCGCACATCATGTGAGGTTCCTCGAATGGCAGCGTCAACATATTCCCTGCGGGTTCGAACCAAAAACAGAAACCGTGAGCGGAGACAACACACGGACGTCTCCCGAAGGTTGTCCGTTAATTACCTGGTAACTGAATCACCCCAAGAGGAAGAGGAACACACTGGCAAACAAGGCCAATGTCGCAGCTTCCAAATACACACAACTTCACATCATTTGGACTTGTGCTGAGAGAACACCCTTATCTCAGTCTTAATGACATGTTTTGTGATGTGACATTAGAATAATCTAGTCTGGTGTTTGTCTTCAATTCAAAGTACCAAAACATTGTGCATACACTGAAGTTGAATAAAAGCCCGTTAAACGCATGCTGGAGATCAGACTAACCTGTGGTCAGCGTGCACCTCGCATGGTCCCAAATGTCCTGCCTGTTTCTGCGCTGCAGCTTCTTCTCTTGCAAAACCCAGACAGGAGGAAACGGCTTCTACACGCGCACTCTCCTTGCTCTGCTCCTCCTTTCTCTCTCTCTCTCTCTCTCTCTCTCCCTCTCTCCCCTTCCCTCTCTCTTTGAGGAATGACACTCATGCCAGCAGCGGGTACCCATGCCATCTGCCGCTGACGTCTCGTGGCAGCCGAGACCACGTGCTCAGTGTCCCGTGGGACCCCGGCTCCGTACCGATCATCTGGCAGCTCCGGTAATGGGCACCGGGAGGCCCGCGTTTACCGTCACAAACACAGACCAGAGAGGGATAACAACGGATGTCGGCGGCTCCCCGCGTGCAGGAAAAAGATGAATACATGTCTTCTTATCTGGGAACAATGAGACTGTGCAGGCAGTCTCAACAGGTGAACCCGCTTCACTGATACAAGAGGAAAAAAGGAGCTAAATAACTGATTGAAACCCAGTAAATAGGGAAATAAAAGAAGACGAAGAAGAAGACGGGAATAAATAATCCAGCATCTGTGGAAAAGAGTTATTTGAGAGTTTGTTGCAGATAAAAACTGATATTTAAGTCGTTATACATTATACGTTGAGTTACAGTAAAATTAGCTCTAAACTGTCCTTATGCCTTAACTTTACAAGAATGTAAAGTGTGTAATGGATGCACAGTTAAATGCACACTGGGAGGTGTTAGGCTTAAGTGCTGGACCAAAACCTCCCCTGATTAAATTACACGAAATTAAACCTGTTATGAATGAGAAAAATAAAAGGGGCATCTGGACTCAGAGGATCTAATTTATACCGAGACACAGTTTATTTTCTCCTGTTACGTCCAGGGTTCTGTGAGGGGGCTTGGACACCTCTGGGGCCCTCAGTGACAGCTCAGCATGCAAACATCAGAGGTGATATCACATGTGAAAAACTAATATTTCTCTGCCTGTGGAGAACAAACAAAAGCAGTATGTATTCATCTATGCAGGGCCGTTATAGACGTTTATCTTTACCTTTTTTTTCCCCTCTCACCAAGTGTAATGTTCAGTCCCTGGTGACGTATGGTTAATACCTCAACACCTTCCCACATATAAAACCATCTTTAACAAAAGAAATGACAGTAATGGCCATTGTTAAGAATACTAAATAATCTTATACCAAAAATCAAGCACATTGGTTACAACGATACAATAAACTCACATAAGACGACATGAATCATTTTGTGTTGATCAATTGACTGATTGATCGACTAGTAATTCCCTACATTGAAATGGTTAAGAAATTCCACCAGGCACTAGAGGCTGGGAAAACCAGAGGGCTGTGCACAGTGCTGGTACCTCAGGACCATAGACATTAAATACACCCCATGGAAAAGGCCCAGTGGCAAGCTGCCAAATCCACACTGGGGCACAGCTGGCATTCGATATGGGTATATGCCCTCCTCAGTTATGTGGAACGCACACACAAGTGCACACACACAAACGTGTGCCTGTGAATGACCTTGTTGCAAGGAGAATCAATTAAAGGGACTTATCATTCTCTCTGTATTGGACATTACAAGACATCGATCAGCAGAATGTGGCCCGATGCATGGGGCCACGGCGCGTTGACGACACTGTGGTGTGAGGCCACAGCGCCAGAGAGCGACCTGAAGGTAAAGTACCACAGTTTATGGCAGCGGTGACAGCAGGTACACTTAACCTTAGGTGTGTGAGACAGCACCGAGCTGATGTAGAGGCGAGTGCGTGTAGGTGGTGTTCATGTGCACAAACACATACTGTACATGAACAGCCAAAAATAAAGGAAAAAAAACAACAAACCCTTCATCAAAGCCCCCTCCCCAAAATGCCTCAGCTGGTCTGCTGATCGTTCTGGTCCAGCACCCACACACCCACACACCCACACACACACACACTCTCTCACACTCACACACACACACACACTGCAACTGCACACACTAGCATCTGATGAGTCAAACTCCCCATCTCAGACTAATCAGTTGACTGCACTAATTGCAAATGCAAATATGCAAATTTATATTAATTAATTACTCCACTAATTAGTTCTCTTGTCTTTTCAGGTAATAAATCATGGTGTGGTTGAGAGAGAGAGGGGGGGAGAGAGAGAGTGATCTTTTGTCTGCTGGAAATCCTTGTTTCTGGTCTGAATCAGATCCCGTGATGTTTTTGGGACAGATATTATCACAGTGTTTGCCACTCAGTGTGTTTGACTTTTGTTTTTTCCACAACATTTTAAACATTCATTTTTTTTCCATTTGGTTTTTATGGTCTATACATACAGTACATGGGTGGAAGCATTGTAATTTGAGAGGTATCACAAATAGCAGAGGTTGATAAATCAGGCATCTCGCTGACTTCTTGCCTGTCAGCTCTTTTAATTATCACATTATCAGCTTTTATAGACACGGAGCCTGGTGTAGAGCTGCAAATGAAGGCGCTGCTGATCGCACGCTGAGTTGCAAACGTTTCTCAATTGATGTCAGCATTTAAAGGAAGTCTGTGTTTAGATGATGGGAGCGAGCTGGAGTGGTTGAGGAGATGGTATAACGGTGTAGAGAGACATCATTTAGTCCAGAATCTAATTCACTATATCTCACTGCAGTCACCGCCTTCAGGTTATTTCTTAAACAAAACCATGTGACTCACAGGAACACAAAAATAAACTCCAGCAGGAACATTTGTGTTTTTTTTGTAAATGACACTGACTCTGTAATGAGGTCTGAATCAATCTAGCAACTCTCACTGTTTATTTTGCATTGCTTTACACTGAGGCACACGTACAAAAAACCTAACCCCAAACACAAGTGCTAAATAAGGAAGTGTTTAAGCCGTCCCAAATACAAGTGCGAGTAATTTATTTTGAGTACTTGTTGATAGCTAATGCCCTGATGAATACTTCAGTTGCTGCTGTTAAACAACATCAGATTCTCATTCCCACACCATCAGTCTGTTGTTTATGCCGTGCTAGGTGTGATTTATTGTCTTTTCTTTATGCTAAAATGTTCACAAATATCTGACATTTTCCTCTTTTGCAACACCTCACGTGTTAAGTGGTCAGGGGCTATTTCCAGAGTCGTTTACTCAGTTCAAGTCTTTTTTAAGGGCAGCACGGTGGCGCAGTGGGTAGCGCTCGTGCCTCACAGCAAGAAGGTCACTGGTTCGAATCTCGGTTCGGGGGACCTTTCTGTGTGGAGTTTGCATGTTCTCTCCGTGTCTGCGTGGGTTCTCTCCGGGTACTCCGGCTTCCTCCCACCGCCCAAAAACATGCATTGTGGGGGTTAGGTTAATTGGCCACTCTCTAAATTGTCCATAGGTGTGCATGTGAGTGTGAATGGTTGTTTGTCTGTTTATGTATTCTGTGTTGGCCCTGCGATGGACTGGCGACCTGTCCAGGGTGTACCCTGCCTCTCGCCCGATGTCAGCTGGGATCGGCTCCAGCCCCCCCGCGACCCTTAACAGGAGTAAGCGGTAGAAGAATGAATGAAGTCTTTTTTAATTGAAAGTCTAAGGAGGTACGGAAGTTTAAATAACACTTTAAGCAGCGAGGACAAAGCATTGCTAATTTGTTGCGGATTTTTTTTTGTTGGAAATTGGGAACTTTGCCATCACGGCTCGACTGTTGTTTTAAATAAAACCTTGATTTAAAAGTAAAAGTCATGAAACCCTCTTAGTTTCTATTTATTTTCACTGGTGAGATGTGAGAACACATCCACCACTATGCTCCTGTGGTAAAAAAAAAAAAAAAATCCACCATTACCTGCCTTTAATTAACAGAAGCTTTCAATTTTCTTCAAATCAGCAACTTGTCTTGGGGACCTCATCCCAACTTATTTAACCCAAACCTCAACCTAACACTAACTTCTTAAGAAGTTCTTCCAAAATATACACTACTTTGCTAAATGAAATTACCTTATCATCATTGTCTAGTTATGTACCATAGTCTATTGAACTAGCTGTAATTAAACTTCCCTTTAAGAAACCCAGTCTGGACCTGAAGGTTGATATCTAACCTTTCCTTTCTTTGGCATAGCTCCTACCTCCTACCTCCTGTGAAACCAGTGATTTGTGAATATGGGCAAAATAAAATTTGATTCATTGAGTGATTGATTGATCCAACTACCATCACCCACAGCACACTCCTGTGCAGCTTGGTGGATTTAGGGAGGACAGCTGAGGATTGTGGGACTGATTACCAGAGGCCAGGTCCTGGACAAGTGTCCTCCAGCTGTGCTGTTCTACCCAATTAGAAACTCCATATGCTGCCCCTCTCAGCTGCAGAATGGCCACACCTCCCACCTGTGTGTGTGTGTGTGTGTGCGGCGTTGTATTTGTTGCCGTTATGTACCCACACACATAGGTGAACAGTAAAAACAGAGTAATATGGATCACCTTATGGGTCATATTTAAGTTTAGAACATGGACCACTACTGCAGTGCCGTCATAAACCTAGCCCAACTCCTCACACACAAAGTGACTTTCTGCCACCGCTTGGTTGATCAGAAACACACAGGTATTTAGGTGGGTGGCATATAAATGCTAATAGTATTAAAATATGGAAGTATGAATAATGGATATGTTTTTGAAAATGTATAATGTAAAGATGTTCGACTCGTTTTCAGACAGAGATGGGATGCAGACGTGAAGCGTTTGCTGGAGGCGCCCAATTCGTTTTCAAAGCACAATCTGTTCGCACACGTTCAGTGGCTGTGACAATCTGTTGAGGGTAGAATGCCACGGGAAAGTGATAAAATAAGTAAAAATGTGTCAAATATCATGTTTAAGTAAGAGTCACATCTTTCATTTCTTATAAGTATTGTGTGAAATTGATGATAAACTTTATTAGCTGACGAGTAAAACAAAATGCAACGAGACAACAGTTACCTGCCGAACACCACAACGTTAACGCCGTTGACGTGAAAGAAAAAAAAAAAAAGAGTAAAATAGTTTTGTTTTGAGTCTCAGTCGTGCATGTGATTCCACTGACTCGTCACTTTTACAGCATTTTTCATGGCAGCTCTGATTTTTTTTTTGTCAAAAGCATGAAGCTGAGACGGTTGACAGTGCTGCCGTTTTCTCACCCAATCGACACTCTTGGTGTCGATGTGATTCCTTTCTCCATCTATTCTCATCAACTGTCCTCAGCTCCCTGTTGCTTTGCTGTGTTTAAAACAGCTCTCTCACTTACCCATAGTGAGGCATACAAAGAGTTGTGGTCTATTCTAATTTAAATTTGACACACACACACACACACACAAGCAGTTGTTCAGAAAATCAAAATGCAGCCTGCTATGCTATTCATAGTTAATGTAATAAATGCGGTCCAGCAGGTTACGGTGTGAGCTTGGATGTGTTTCTAGGAGAATGTTTGAGCAAAGCTTACGCTTTCGCCTGCTTCCAATCTTAAATCTCAGGAAAACTAAAACACAGATACTAAAAATGCCAAACAACGATTTGACGGAAAACACAACAAGCAGGTTGGATGCAAAAACGTTCACAACTGTCACACTGTTGTTTAAAGGTTCTACTTTCCTGTAGAAATTTGGACAACAAATTAGTAACTGAAGATGTAGCTTGAAAGAGTTCTGAAAAATGAAAATGAAATATAAAGATGTACATTCATGACAATGTTTAGCCCTGGCTGTTCAATATAAGGTAAAAACACAATGTACAACAACAAGAAAATAAAAGATATAAACCAATGTACGTTACAAACTCGAAGCCCTAATAAACCATAAACCAAATCTTAGAGTGGTGTAAGTACATTTCTGCCTGTTTTAATTAAATTCATGCTGTGTCTGTGTTGTCTGAAAGGGAGGGACAGACCTTAAAGCAGCCAACTTCATCTTTGAGAAGTTTCAAGGCAGACGTTTAGGAAAATATATTCAGTGGTATTAAATACTGCCCCTGGCTCCTGTTGTTTCTAATCGCTGGCTCGCTCGAACGTCTAATGGGACACTGGATCCACCTGAGCCTTCATTAGTGAAACTGGTCTCACCTGTGCTTCCCCTGATATATGACATGTTAGACTGGCTGTTGTGAAAAAAAAATGGTCTGTTCCAATTGAGTTTTACACACAGACATGTTGGACTTGAATTCTATTGTCTGAAAAATAACATTGGCGTAAGGTAATAAACAAAGGTGCTCATACACTAATTCTTCTTAATCAAGTCAAGCACAGTATTTATCCATCACCAGATCTTCGTCTGGACACATCAGGGAGCCCGATGTCCTCTGTGACTTGCATCATCTGCTGTGTGTCACAGTGCTGGAGCCATGATGGGGGTCTGCCCTGCCCCTTGTGCCCACCCGAGGTGGTTACAGTTGGCAGCCACAACTCCTCACCTGACAGGCTTCCAGAAAAGCAAGCACTTGTCTGCCAGCAGAAATCGCTTCCTCCTGTTTGGGGGTCAGCCTTGAGTCAAGATGAGGGAAGCTTGGCTCTTTAAGAGTTGGGCCAATTCCCGGACACACGAGCAGCTTGTGCCACAGGGGCCTTTGATTCCGGGCTCTTGATCAGTCACTCTAAATAGAGCTCTGTGCTCTTTCCAGTAGATAGACGGGGTCTCGCTTTTATTAAACAGCTTGCTATGTACTGTCTGCTTTACACGCTGCACGATGTGTCCGTGTGTAGTTTAGTGGCAATAAATGGCAGACCGTGCCGTCACTGATGGTTAAGTTAGAGGACGGATTCCCAGACGGCTGGTTACACGGCTAGCGTCGGTGTGCCAGCGATTTGATCTCGGATCTTTGATTTAGAGCTGAAAAGATCAATCAATTAATTTATCAAGTATTTTGATTATTGATTTTCCAGCCCGCAAGTTTAATTAGAGACTTGGTAGCTGTTCTTCCTTTTACATAATAATAGATTTATAAACCCTAACAGCATATTAAATAATAAATAAAAATAACTTCTTTTAGCTTTGCTTACTGTATACCGCTGCCATGGCCTCAATGCTACATCTGTGTGTCCACATACAGTACATTTATAATATACTTATGAATATGTAAAGCTGGGAGCGTTACTTCCCACAGGTGTGGCTGTTTTCCCTTTGAGGAAGGAAACGCAAACTCATTAACAGGTTCAGGAAACGTCAGAGCAGCAGTTCCTGCCAGTGGTCATGTGATTCAATTACACACAGCAAGTCTCACGGAGCCAGGTAATGAAGGGACAGAGAAGTGGATGCCATCACAGCCACCTCCTCCTCTTCCTCCTCTTCCTCCTCTTCCTCCTCATCACATCGTGCTGGAGCTCAGCCCAAGTCTGGGACAGCAGGTGGGGGTGGAGCACAAATACCCACACACACTCGCATGTACGCATGGGTGAGCTGCATTTGCACATATTGCCCTTCTTTTACCCAGACTACAAGTGTTATTATACAAACTCATAACCATAAATCTGTGAAAAAGTCTCACAAAAAGTAAAAAAAAATAAAGTTTATGATGTGCAAATCCACCCCTTTCATGCCAAAATGATAGAACCACCACAGGACACACATATGTGCTTATCCAAACACTCTTGCCTGGAGCTAACAAAGCAAGAGAAACACATTTGTGCTTCTTTTTTTTCTTTTTTACCTCTGAGCAGATTTACTTTTTAATAGAGCAATGACCAAAAACTAAAGCGTCGTAAATCAACACCGAGCCAAAACCCAAAAAAACACAAGCCTCACTTTCCAGCTGCATCACATTCCTCATTCAAGCCAAAAATAAGCATTAAACGCGCGTTAAAATACTGTTGATGGCTTTTGGTTACAGGCAGCCCCCATTCTCATGCCTGGCAATGGCCCTTTATGGCGAGGGACCTAATACAAGATTTCTGTTCTAGTGCAAACACAGTGGCCATGGGCACCAAGGAACAGCTGCCGTATAATTGAATTAACATTCGCCTTCTGCTCGAGTACTCAGCGCAGTGCCGAGAACTCATACACATCCCTTCATAAGCTCCATCAACCTGCCCATGAATATGCATGCTACTTGAGATAAAAATGCGTTCTCTGCCTAATGTTTGCAAAGTTGCCTATATGGTGGATAAAGAGCTATACACTGACTATATTGGGAGAGTGACATGGTTTAAATCAAGTCCATTGATCATTTTTATAGCCCAGGGCCTCTGAGGCTGAGAGAGCTGCTGCAGCGCCGCTGAATTTACAGACTAACAGAGACATCTAGTGGATTCTAGACTGCATCGTGTGTCATCTCCACGTCGCACTTAATATATGATGCATACTATACTGGCTTAGCGAAGGTAAAATCTATTGCTGTTGCTATAAGAGGATTACTCGTTTTTATTATCTGGTATTCATTTGGATGTAAATGTGAATAAAAGTATCAAGGATGCAAAACAACACAAAATAAAAACAAAGGGAAACAAAAAAACGACAGCGTGTACACTTTGTAGATGTGATAAAGCTCACGCCAAGCCACAAAAGAGATGGGGATACTGATACTAAATAAAGACAGGCAGACATGATCTGAGCCCTTTGAGTCCAGATTTATTGATACACCTGTGCAGTCACAGAGCATGGTGGCACACGGCCGCCTGGCCGGCATGGAACACACACGCACACACACGCACACACACACGCGCACACACATGCACATACATGCATACGCAAACACCCACTCATTCTTGTTCATTCTGTCTTACCAAAGATGGAGCAGAGGGTAAACCTATGGCAATTTACTATTGTTGACTTATTTTGTCCACCTCATTATATACGTTGTAACTTTTCTGCTGACCAGTGGAACAGTTTGTAGTTGGACAAACTGGATGGTTAAAGCAGAACAAAGGTGCTGATTGGATATGTCGTTTTCAATTTTTGTAGTTGTTTAGAAATGTGTACTCAGCAGTATGCAGTCCAATCTATCTCGCTTTCTCTATCTTACACACACACACACACACACACACACACACACACACACACACACACACACACACAACACACACACACAAGTTCAGTTACCTCAGCATATTCTCATCAACAGAATCGGTCACAGTGAGGAGATCAGAAATGCACATTGAGTTTTTTTCAGCAGTTTTACACACGCACACACACACACACACACGCACACACCCACATGCACGCACGCACATTCTCTCTCTCTCTTGTTTAACATCCTCAGTGAGTAGACAGTTTGAGATCAGTCATTATAGAGTACTTCAGACCAAAGAAGGAAAAGAAGCAATAAACAAACAACAAACAATCTGTTCCAGAGTAACCATTACAAAACAACACAGTCTGAAGTCTTTACAAGTCGTAAATACAGCTATGTTTCTGATTATGGTCAGTATAAATTCCTGTTAAATATTCATACGGTTGGCTATCACAGTAGCAAGTGAAAGAGCAAACTACAAGACTGTACATCTGTTGGTCCCTTGGTACAGAAAATGCTGCTTTACTTTAAGTGTCAGGCAGACGATGCAATCAATTTTGCTTTTTCCTCTGAATAAATTCAATTTGCTCTGATTGTTACACTTTAAATGTGAGCCACTTGATTTTTTTTTTCTGAACCGTAAAACACAATGAACAGATACACATAGGAGAGACAGAATGAAAAAAGGAAGAAGATAAAAGTTACGCGTTAAAGACATACTTTTTCACATTTCCATCCTCTGAGTCAAAAAGGAGAGAACAGTCCAGTTAGACAAAAGAACGTACGCAGAGCACAGAAACAGCTAAAAACGGACTTTTCCTAAATGAAAAAATAGCAAAATATACCATAGAATATACCATCATAAATACTCAACCTCTGCAACATCAAACTGCTGACTTTACAAACAGGTTTTCCAAGTCTCTATAATAAAAGTCTTTCGGCAAGACTCTTTTAAAGTGTAGCGATGAGAGAAAAATATCTTGTTTGACTGTACCTGGATTAGCACAGAGTCAAATGACATCAAACGTTTCCCCACAGGTGGAAGTTGTGAAATGGAAAGTACATATATAGGCACACATTCAGCCAGCTGGCTTGTTGACCACTGACTTTACTCTTTAGGTAGAAAGTAGTGTTGCATGACATGCCGCTATGTCCCAGTGCGATACTACTATTGTTCCTGTTAAAATATCAAAATGGGGAGAGGTCATTAAAACAAAGGGTAAAAAATAATTTATAATTACTACAGATTTATATAAAGTTTAAGGTGTTCACCATTTTTGAACCCCATATATACTATACATGTTAGAATTGTTTATTAGTATACATGCATTGTGTATACCTAAAAATAATATTAGAATTATGCCAAGAACATGGTCTTGGCACAGTTAATTTAGGGAATTTCAACAAAATAAAAGTGCACAATTTTCAGGGAAAACAGACCTATCACTATGCAAATACTGCCCTAATGCTTGTTTTCCTTTCTTCCACCTACATATAGTTAGTATACAGTAAAAGCTGAACCAGCGTTGCAGGGGTTCAATATGTTACATATGCACAGTAAGCAATATTTGCATCTTCTATACACTACATTACAAGCCTTAAAAACCTGGCAAACGACCAATAAGCAGGTACAGTTTGGACTCAGCGTCAGACGCATCACATAAGCATGATGGATTCAGCTGGCTAATAGGTGTACATGCACACTGTAAACACATCGATTAAACATTACACCGACAGTAGAATGTGAAGCTGCTGTGACATAACTGTACTGCAAAGTAAATTGCTGACTTTTGGCTACAGCTTCAACACACATAAAAAGGCATAGAGAAGAAGTCTTTTGACATAGAAATAACATACGTGGTGTGGATATTAGACACATAGTGCATGAGTCATACAGGACAACTGCAAAACAGATGTTACAATAAAGGTAAATGAAAAAAAAGACAGATTACAAAGTCTTGAATGCATTTGAGTGTGTGATATGTTCGATATAAATGCAAAGGTTGCACTCGAATTTTTGGACATTACATCCCACTACATTATCTTACATTATCCAAAAAAATAAATAAATATTTGGATTGGGTAATTTCTACTATGTCTCGGATCCATACATTTACAAACTTTCCATATATACAGTGGAGAGGACACAGCACGCACAAAGAAAAAAAAAAACATGTCTGCGAGGGACACGAACGCACACAGTGTGAAAACAGTAAGGAAGTAAACGTGTAGAGGGAAAGATAAGAGGGACGAATGTACCACAACAGGCAGTTTAAAAGAATGTGTTTGCATTTTTTCTAAAAAAAAAAGGGGTGGGGGGGGACAATTCCCAGCAGGAGTTTTGTTCTAATAAAGCGGTTTTGTTTAAGGAGCATCTTTAGTAATGTGAATCGTGACCCCATAGAACTGTACACACATGCTGTACATGTAGATGTCAAAGTCCCTCTTAATGTGCACTTATCCTGCATTTTCCTCAAAAAAGCACTTCTTTAATCATTTTAAGACTAAAATAGTTTTTTATAATGTTTCTAGATGAACGGTACACCGGCTTTTACATTGTGGTGCTAAAATCTAATGAGGGCTGAGCGCGTAAAATAAAGTACTCTGTGTGTAATGGCTACAAGTGTGTGATTGCATTGAGTGAAGTTGGCAAAGTAAAAAAGAAAAAAAAAGCAATATTTACACCGTAAGTCTCTTGGAGGCTCCTCTCTATCCAACCATCATCTTAATGTCATTAAATCTTAGTATAAACACAAATAAAAAAAGAGCAGATGATGACAAAAATGGAAGTGAAGGTGTGAGTTTCTTGGTGTCCTGTAGAGGGCGACACAGTCCCACTGATGGCCTTCCCCTGTGACGTGAGGCTCTCGCAGTTTAGTTTTAAAAACAGGGTGAAGGTCAGGTGTTTCTGTGATGATCCATGGCTCGATTATTCCATCGCTACCTCTGCGTCAGGGAAATAAACAACCAAAAATTAAATAAACATGAACAAAACAAACAAGCGGCTGATGTGGGACTAAAGGGAGGGCATTGCCTGCAGAAATAAACTCACCATCCACACGTTTGTTCTTGTTTTCTTCGTCCTCGGGAGACTCGGCCCCTTCAGACAACTCTCCTGACAAGCCACAATTGCTGAGTTACTGAACGTGACAAAAGCTGTTTGTTCCCACTCAATATTGACGTGGAGCAAGGTGATATAAAAAAGTACATATATATACTGAATGTCAATTTCCTGTATCAGTATCATAAGTCCATAGATCTGTCTCTCCCAGTGGAAAACAATGTATCATGCTGCTATCACTCTTTAATTAGACTGTGGTTTAGTTCTTTCAGAAATATTTCCATAGTCATAGCAGTGTATAAAATCTGTTTAAAGTACTTACTCCCTGCAGTTTCTGATTGTAGCACATGTATAATTTATTTGGTTTAATTGCAAAGTTGTTGAACTAAATCAAAGTGATTAGAAAAGTAGTAATAAAAGAATTACACCACAAAAAACAATGTAACTTGTTAAACCCAATGGGAAAATAAAACATTTCCTTCCAATATCAATTTTTTAATTTACTCAAATGGGAAATACAACAGGAAACCTGGATGTTAATTATATAAAATAAAAGGAGGAACACAATGATTTAAATTTTCATGATAAATGTTTCTCTCCTCTTCATATCTCTTACAAAGATGGCATTTGTACACTTGTGGCATCTCTGAATTATTTATGAGGTTTAATGAAGGTGAACGGGAACGAGAATAAGGAAGATATTAATAACGCAACAGCTTCACTGATAATAGTACTGTATAGAAAATGGGTTGAAACAGCATGTGAATGAACACAATCATGGATTAAGATGCACCACACATTTATGTCTATAATTTATGCATGTTATGGGATGACACAGTTAAAGGGGTATACCGTTATGCAGTGGAGGATTCTTGTGTGTGGTGCTTCCAGCCTGTTCTCCCTCCACCGTCTCCCCTGTGTTACCATCTGGTGGTCTGCTGACCTCTGCTGAGTCAGGAGCTTCTCCCTCCAGTTTGTCCTCCTTCGCTTCAGGCTGTTCAGTTGCAGCGTTCCCCTCCGCAGGCTCCATAGTCTCTTCCCGCTGGGCCTGCTCCTCCGCTTCCTTTTTAGCTCGCTCCTCCGCCTCTGAGGTCACATAGATTGAAAGGTCAGGTTGTGTTGTGTTGTGTATGTGTGTGTGTGTGTGTGTGTATTGTAATCCACAAAACCTAATGCGTTATAAATCCTTTAAGCACTTGATTTGAGAAATGTACATGAATTCATCAAAGTACTTAATCGTTGTGTTTTTTTAATATAATAAATCAGCATAATAAAATTCACTTTGTATCTCACACTAATTAGGCTCAGCCCAGATCTCTTCAGACAGATCACATTTACTCCCACCATTTGTACCATGTTTCCAGGTTGCCTGTGTGAAGAGTACCTGTGGCGGCCTGTGTTTTCCACCTCTCTCTGTTCAGATAGACTTCTTCATTCCACAACGCCTTGAAGTTCTTCATGTCCACCGTCAGCAGAGAGCTCGGGCCTGATGGGCTGCTGTCTGAGCCCGTGCTCTTCACGCTGTGCCGTTTGGTTTCATCTGAGCTAAGACTGTTCAGACTGAGTGGATGAAAACAAAGAGAAGAAGGATGTTCTTTTAAAAAAAAAGTGCCAGTGCAGAAGAATACAATAGACAGAAGACAGTGCTGGTGTAAATCTATTAGTTATGCACAAATTAAAACACAATAATGGCCACATTTTGACCTCAGGATGGCGCTAGGCAAACACATGGCACTCTAATCATTCCTTATCTCGGGGACCACTCAGCCTGATAAAACTGAAAATGTCTTTTGTTGTTTGGGGGTTTTCAGCATTGAGACATAATTAGATTCAGGGCGACTTCCACTCTCTGAGGATATCCCAAGCAATTAAACACACTTTATATCCATTACCACCCATCTGCATCAAAACTCACCCTCCTCCTCCTCAGAGTCATAACTCAGCCAGTAAGAGCATGATGCACACATTCTGCCATTCAAAGTGACTTATTATCACCTACGCCCAAAAAGCTTGGCAATTACCAGTTTTCATAGCACAAAATTCTTTGAAAACTACATATATCAACCTCTAGATGGCGATATAGATATATTTTGGAGTTGACAGTATATTAATACACACACACACACACGAGTGTATAGATAGATAGATAGATAGATAGATAGATAGATAGATAGATAGATAGATAGATAGATAGATAGATAGATAGACACACACACACACACACACACACACACACACACACACACACACACGTGTATAGATAGATAGATAGATAGATAGATAGATAGATAGATAGATAGATAGATAGATAGATAGATAGATGGATAGATAGATGGATAGATAGATGGATAGATAGATAGATAGATATGAATGAGCTCACAGTTTAACAGGCACTTTGACAGGAGGATAAACAGAAGAGACAGACATAGTTACAGATGATTGAAAGCAGCTATAAATGCTGTAAAGAAACAACCCATAAGCAGCCAGGTGTGTTCATAGACAACAAGACAACAAGCATGAGCAGCAACACTATCAATGCTGTGAGTGTAATGTAACATTTCTGAAAATACAATTGGAGAGGAAAACAACATGGATTTTTACAGTGTTGTCAAAAATGATCAAATCTGACAACAAATCTGTGCTAACAAAATAAAAGTCTGTAGACGTGTACGTCAACAGCAGAGAACTGTAATGGCCTTTTAGATGCAATATTAGTTGGATGCGTGGGGTTTTTATTTTATAAATATATACAGGGGGTCCTCGATTTACGACGGTCTCGAGATACGTTGTTTTCGTGGTTACGACACATCTCCCATCAACACGGTTGATATCAGAAATCTAAAGGAAATGCTCATTACACTCGCGACATCAACCCCTACGGTGTGTCAAGAGGGACAAAAGGCAATTCACCACAGTAAACTCTTACTTACGTCGAAATTCGGTTACGACACATTCTCAGGAACGGATCTCCGTCGTAACTCGAGGACCCCCTGTATATATTTCTTCCTGTCACACTGAAGTACCCAATACCCTCTCTCTCACCCACTGTCAGCATGGACTGGCTGCAGCTCCCCCCCGCCACACTTAAAATCATAAGTGGTATAGAATAGTTAAAGATATAAATGTATATAAATACAGGAAATGGTGTGCTGTTCTGTGTCCACAAAGGAAAAGTCAGTTTTCTCAAATGAATTGTATTTACTTGTACAATACATATGAATATTGTCCAGATTGTGTAGATATGTTACTGTAGAGCTGCCACTCACCAATCTGGGACTGTGCCACCATTGTTGATTTTCGGTCACAGAGCGGTGAGAAGGGCAGCCCGAGCTCTGACTCTTTGTCCCCCTAGAAATACAGTCACTGCCTCAGTAAACATCATTCTCTGCACACACACACACACACACACACACACACACACACACACACACACACACACACACACACACACACACAGGTCTCACTGTGCACACACCCGCTCATAAACACACCCACTTCATACATGCACACAACAACACCACACACCATATGCTCACACTTCTATGATCGGGCATTGGATTTGTCTGGCTCCAGGCTCAAGTGCTTCTGTGCTTCCACAAATGTGTTTCATTTTCTCTTTTGATTTGTCACAAACTGATGAGATTGTGGAGTCGGGAGGCAATGTTCTTCGGAGAAGCTATTTATCGCCGAGTCACTTCCCAGGAGAAAAAGACCTTTTGAATGCAGCCACAACAACAATAGCGCTGATAATGAGGACAATGTGGATTAATAATGGAAGAGATGAAAGTCTGTCCCTCTGGCTGACATTTACTATCATGCAATATTATTTATCAAATGCATTGTTTTATTAAATAGTTAACGTTAGATAGTTAAACTTTCATTTCTTTTTTTTTTTATTACAAAGACTATAATTATAGTTGCCAAACACCATATAAGAACCATTATAGCCTAATATTATGATTATTATGTTCTTGGTGCGACTGTGCGACGTTATTACTAGCACCAAAGCTGCAGCTTCAAACAGTGATGAGAACAGACAAATCAATGCCACTCCAAATCTCATGTTGTTACCTTGAGGTAAAACCAGACAGAAGTAGCATGGAAAACAAAGATTTAATTCAAAGGTCAACAATTAACTTTCCATCTGAACTTTTGAGCCAGTGTCGTCACAAATGTCTTCCATTGTGCAGAAGAAATGGACATCTGACGTGACAGCTATGAAATGGACCTTGTGATTAGATTTGTCAACAACATACATAAATGATGTCTGCATTTTTATTCAGGTGTGTCACTCAGCCGGTGTGCTCGAGGGCACACTAGCTTAATGGCACGATTTACTGACACTTCAATGCAACAGTGCCATCATTCATTCGTCAATTTCGCCTGAGCTTCTCTTTCACAACAAGTCTCACCTCTCTGTCTGAAACTTTTTTTTAACTAACTAATGGCGACAAGAACATTAATAACCAATGGCTGCAACACATCAATCCATCATTGACACTACTCTGAACATTAGACATATATTTTATTTACCTATAAAATAACCCCCGAAAGAATTAATTATCATGTTCATTGCAAGGAACATTATGATATACTCACTGTTTACATCTCCCAGAAACCACAACTTATGGAAGCCATTCATCTAAAACCAGGAATATGACTATTCCACAAGTAAAAGTAAAACAAAGAATCATTACAGGAGTGTCAATATCCACTGGATTGGTTACCATGGGATCCACAGTGACTGTAAATCCATGCATCATGTTATAAAACTAAAATATTGTTTACCCCCATTGAGGATTGGTAAAATATTTACATCCATTTCTCACCTGTCTGAAGAACTCCTCTAGCAGGGAGGTGGTCCAGCGGTGGTGCAGGTCCCAGCTTTTGGCCGGGTGGCTGATGTCTGCTGTGTGAAGCAGCAAGGACAGAGCTTTGGGCTTGTCGAGGCTAACAAAAAGAGAGTGCATACACATTTGTTAAAATTCAAATCCTTCCATGAGTGTTAATTATTCATGTTTTTTTCATCAATTTAATCTTTTTTTCATGCGTCATAGCCTAACAATCAATTTATGATGAAGTATGATGGTCTGGAAAGAAATGCGCTGTGAATAGAAGACAGATATTCCACACACGTCAACAACATGGTCTTGAAAAATACCACTTGAAAGAAAGATAGAAAAAGAATTCTCAAGGTACTGAGTATTTCCAATGACGGTACGGTCAGTCATAAAAAGAGGAATGGAAAGAATGTGGCACAGCTGTAAACGTCTCTGCAGCAATCTGTCCAGAGAAATTGAGCATTTGTGCAAGAAGGGCACAACTTGAAACATGACTTTTAATACAGTTCAGACTATGTGTTTTTGAAGGTTTGCACATTTTTTTGATTCTTTAGTTCAGTTTAAAGCAAAATAAGTTTTTGTTAGGTCTGAGGCAATTTTGGCAGACATCTCCAAAGTGATGACACATTTATACGACAAAACATCATACAGAAGCCCCCCCCCCCAAAAAAAAAAAACGGGAGGGGTGTGTGTGAGGGGTTGGGATGCTGCCTCCATTAGACTAATGGATGACTAATACAACTCATCAGTTTCGTGCTCTGAAACAGTGTGAAGATGCATCATTTCACCTCGTCAGACACCAGTGGTGCCTGAGATCCCACCAGACAACCATAGCCAAATATCAAGCGTAATGAAAACATGCAGCAGAAGGTTAAACAGAGGTGAGAAGCTCAGATTTCTTCCTATTCCATTTGTGGCTGATTGGATCTTACAGTGCACTCTGAGCAGGCCTGGAGCAGACTGGTTTAAATGACTTCACATTAGAGTCTATTCAGCATTAGCGCTTCCGGCACACTGCAGTCTCTCAATACTGTGTGTGTGTGTGTGTGTGTGTGTGTGTGTGTGTGTGTGTGTGTGTGTGTGTGAGTGTGTGTATTCAACAATGGACCTCCAGGTCGTTGCAAGCACACCATGGGTGGATTTTTAAGGCAGCAGGTGGTGCTGTTGTTATTATGGCTCTTCACATTAAAACATGTATCTTGTTAGCCACTTATGAATTGACATGACACCCCCCCCCCCCCCCCCCCCCCCCCCCCCCCCCGCCACCCCCCACCCCCCATCTATCTCCCTGCAAGCAAGGAGGGGCCCTCGCCCTCTGCAGCGGCTATATGAATATGATAGTCCACATGACAGCCTGAAGGTGCCCCGATTCAAAGCAAGCACATCATTTACTCATATTTACTCAAAATGCTGCGACTGTAAAAATCACTGAGCCTCATAAAGATGAAGCTCACAACAATATACCTTCTGAACAGTCCTCTACCACTAGGAGATGCTCGGTCAACCGTCCCTTATCACCTTGTTTACACTGGGTTGTAGACATGACACAATCTGTTTGTTTACATAAGATAACGAATCTAATCCCCTTAATTCTACCTGCCATATTTTCCTTTAAGTGATAAGCACCATGAGCATCTACCGACACTCAGTATATGAGCATGCATATTTATTGTGCATCTCTGGTACACTCCTCAGGGCAGGGTTAATTGCATTTTAAACAGTGGGTGATTGGGAAACAGCGGCTGATTGCAGGGTTAATGGGGATCTGAATTGCTGGGACTCGGCCAGGGAGTGTAAACAGCAATGAGGGAAAAGGCAACTGACCCCTCGGGTTGTTGCAAGAAGTTCTTCATGGCCTTAACCTGCTGGAAATGGCAGGACATATCTGTAGCCAGCACCATCTCCACCACCAGAGCCCGCAGCTCTCTGCATGAAAACAAAAGGAGAGAGAGAGGGAACAAAGCGAAAACATGAGCCATGTGCAGTTTAACAAACTGTCAAACCCACAGGTGATAAAAAGCAAGTCATTACGGAAGTCCCTAAAACAAATGAAAGCAGGTAACACCGCTCTTGAGAGCTATTAATAATATCTGTTTGGACAAGCCACAGCTGATGCCAGAAAAAAAGTCAGCTGTAATTTATTATCCCACACAACACTTCCATTATAAACGTGTTGGACCTTGAATCCAATTTTTCTTATTTTGACCCGAACCCAAACTCTGAACATGGCACATGCTCACAGGGAGCACGATCTGCATGACCTCTGACTCCGCCTGTTCTCCACTACGTCACTGAGTTCTACAGCCTTAGCTGTCACTCAAGCCCTCTCCTCTGTTTGCCACCACTGCGGTATCTGTCTCTCTGACCTCCAGTCATCCTTGGACAGGTTGTAGAGGATGTTCATCTCGTCGTCATCCTGCAGCAGGCGATAGGCCGCGCTGACATGGTGACTCTCCAGCACTGAGCGGTCATTATACAGGATCGCTGTGTCTGACCTGCCAGTCAAGAAAATGCAAAGGTTTTCATTCATTCAAGATGGAAAAAAAAAACATGTAAGGTGATCCCTTGCTGCTGGTGATATATATTAGACAGATATTCTTGGTATCGTTTCACACCAACAAAGTAAAGATTAAATCATAAAGGGGAAGAAAAACAGAGAAGGGGTGTATTGATTGGATGTGCACAATAAAATGAATAAATAAAGGTTATAATTTTAAGTTGTCATCAAATATAGCATCCGGTTTTGAGTCTGATAAAACAACAGTGTCAACAGTGCAGATTGTGGAGTTCATTTGGCGTTGGCCCTGCCCCAGCATCATTACTGCACTGCAGGCGATCTCAGTGTGAATATAAAGCCCCCATGCTGTAAATGAAAACATTGATCGGGTGAGTCAGCGCCATGCATTTTTGATTTTATGATCCATTACCTTGTCTGAATGTGGAAGTTATTTGTGGTCCCCGTGTGCTCGTAGTCGTGCACTGCCGCCGCAAAGATCATGGCAAAGATCTCCAGCTCAGTCAACCAATGCTGGAAGCAGAGACGGGGGGGGGGGGAGAGGTGGAGATAAGGAGGGAGGATATGAAGAGGAGCATGTGGAAGAAGGGAGGGTGTCGAGGAGGGGAGGCAATGAGATGGAAAAGACGGAGACATCGAGGGGAAAGAAGGAAGGAAGGCAAAGTAATGAATAGAAGAGAGATACAAGAATGGACAGAAATTACAGAAGAGAAATGAGGAGCCAGTGAATGGAAAAAAGGGGGAAATGCAGGGAACGACACGTCGTGTCATAAAGACGTGGAGGTGGAAAGTGATGTAAAGGATGCGGAAAGAGGAGAAATACATTACAGTCGGGGATGAAAGGGAACAAATGGGGAGGAGGGAGGTAGAGGAAAGGTCAGAGACGCAGAGAGGAAACTTGAGCTCAGACAAGATCAGGTTAAGAGCCACATTTTAAACCGTCACGTCCTCCGTCTGTCCCGCGCAGACCGTGACTCTGTTCGTCACTGTCGCCACATCCAAACCAAAAGGTCACGCTCGCTTTAAGTTCACGCTGTCGCTGTCACAAGCTCAGACCACAAATCACATCGCGCTTTAAGCTTTTCTGGGCCTTGTTTAAAACTCCTCAGCTGTAATTCCTCACTAATGGCGACGTGAGCGAGTGAGAGCATTAATGCACTGTTCAAGGAGTAATTGATGTTTCCTTTCTCAATGCATTTCTCAGCCAACAGCAACCAGTAGAGTGTTAAAATAAATGTTAATATCAGCCATAACCATATGATATGTTTTATTAGAACGGTAGAAAAACATGCTTCATCATACAAAGAATATATAACCATGCTAAAGCTAAAAATAAATATTGAAATGAATGGCTGTTTATGTTTAATCGGTGACTGTGTGCAGCGTCCTCACACCTGTGAGTGGGCATTTCCTCTGTGCGAGTCCTGAGTGCACTCACACACACACACACACACACACACACACACAGACTGGGGATTTAGCTCAGAAAGCCCAGTCGATATTGGTGACTAATCAACGGTGGGGGGTGGTGGACTCATTAAGAACGGGGTGATGGGTGCAAGACGCCTGATCCATCCCTCAGCATATTTCCTCAAGGGCCTTCTTTATGAATGACCAGTTGATTGTTGATTTAATGGAGTCTGGAGGGTTTGGGTTGCAAAATGATAGATGCCATTCTGCAGCTCTCTCAGGAGCCCATGGTTCTGGCAGTAATGTGGTTTACTCCACCAGGCACTGCCCAAAGAAACGCAGCATGTCGACAGCTGCTGCAGCCACCTTATTAAGGTGATTAAATAAAAACAAAGGAAACGGGGGCGGCTGGCTGGCTGAAGCCTTTGAACACAGCTTAGCAGTATATTCCATATATTTTCATTTTATGAATTCATGTTAAAAGACCCTGAAGTCACAAGAGGAGGACGTGGAAGGAATAAAATATAGGTCACCATATTTAAAAAGAACAAAAGCAACATTTTGAAGTAGGAAGACAGAAATATTTAAATCCAGAGGATGAGAAAATGACAATTAACATAGTTCCACAAATTCATACTACAACTCACCACCATGCCAGTCTTGAGTAGTAGGTAGTGTACAGTCTGCGTAACATCGGCAGCATGTATCAGGTTGTGGTAGGGGTTTTTATGTTTGCCATATCCCACTTCCAGGGCCTCCACGAATGACATCACAGCCGAGATCGGGATCTGGCGGCAGACAAATTCACGGCAAACGTCAGCGAGCTAAAAACGCTGCAGACATAGACGGCTCTACAAGCTACCTGGCAATTAAAATGATGAGCGGATGCAATTTCAAAGCGTGCACGGCCCCCTCAGCATCTCAATTTGATGTCATAAAATCACGGGTCGTGAATCATTAAAGCGACTGCAGCTCCGAGGATTACTTGTTCGTGTCACCGTCAATGCCCATATCGTTTGTTCTCAGATGAGTGAATGTCATCTATTATAACACGCTGTGGAAACGTGAGCGTCGCCAGGATCGGATGAGATGATGTATGTTCAGCCACCCTTCATGTTATGGTCATTGCCGAAATACAACAACATTATTTTTGAAAAGGAGCAAGAGAGAAGTGAGTTTGCTGACTTCCATCAAATCAGACATGTACTGATTTTTTTTTTTTAATTTAATGTACTGAACAAAATCATGCTATGGATCATGGCACTTTGCATATTTGTGTTTTTACCTTGAAGCGACTAATGAGGTCATATCTTGTGAGTAACTCGTAGAATATGAATTTAAGCGCGTGATCCCCGCTGGCTTCATTTAGAGCGAACACGTCAAACGACCACTTGTCAATATTCTGTGTGAGGAGGAAAGAAAAAACAATTCATGACAAAAACACATATGCAACAAGATCTTATATATATATACACATTTTATATATGTACATTTTTTATATATTTGCAATCTACAAACCTACACATAATAATTTGCTCATTTTCGCTTTACCTTATTTCATCTTGACCATAAAAAAACACCCCGATTTACTGTCTTGTCTTTGGATAATGTTCATTTAAAATGTCTATTACTGACACATGTAGCTGAACACAAAAGATGTGAAAACAAAGTTTCTGGTGCATCTTTCAGCCCTGAGCAGTGTCTGCAGGTATTTCATTCAGGATGCAATCAGAACCAACAACCTGCACTGATAAGGTGGGGCATCCTCTATATAGCCTGGCAGGCTAAACTAAGGGCAAGCACTTAGTATTACATAAAGGAGACGCAAATATATACATCAACATTTTTTTCTAATGATGCTAAAATCTCTCCATCAACCCTCAAACCCCCCCGAGACCTTGTGGAGATGATGCCCTTGTGCAGATCAGTTACTTGTGAATAACTCAGTTTAGCTACACACAGTATAGATTCTGGCATGTGTGTGTCTGGGTAAGCACAAAGTATTTTCATATCAGTGTGCCTCTACTTGGACGTGTGTCGGCATGCTAATACCTTAAGCACAGATATGACAGATGGGGGGTAGCTGAGTCCCACCATATTGGAGGTGCGTCGGTACATCCTGTTTGGATGAGATAAAAACATCAAATGAAGCGCACCGCTGAGTGTGAACACCAGGGGTTAGCGCTCAGTGTTCCGAACCACAGCCGTCAAAACTCACTGGAAACCTTCAAATCAACACAACACAGCGTAACACAAATGTTAAGGTTAACAAAGGTTAACTTTTTTGAACTTACTTAATCCTTGTCAGTAATCAGGAATTGCAATGTATTTCATTATAAACAGAAACGCAAAACAAGCTGTATAACCCCCCTAAGTTTTAGAAATAATTTGAAAGGTTACTAAACGTTTCCAAAACGTGACGTGTTCTGCACTAATTCCACGTCTTGCAGCTAAATGTGAAGTTGGTCATTTTGACTTTTCTGCACCACACTGTGGCACATTTTTATTTTCATTCAATTTCGTTCTCTCTTCAGATTAAGAAAGAATGTAGCCATAAGCAGAGGGACGTCAGGGGCAGACAAAGGGCCCCACTCAGTAGGGGCCCGCTCTCAGCTACTATTAGTTAGCCCACAGGACCAGGATTCTTTTACACAAGAGATTTTATGATCGAGCCAAGAGGTAAAAGCAGCGCATAGGCTAGAGCAGCTATGTTACAGGTGCATATTTTAAAATAAGATATTTAGCTGTGTGCTGATAGTCCAGCTCAACTCCTTATTACAGCCTTTCATATTTGACGTTTACTGATTTCACCTAATACATGTTGCATGTTAGTGTGTGATAAATCACAGCCTGTGAGAGGGAGCTGATGTTACACTGTGAATGATTGTGCATAGCCAGACTCGCCGAATCTGTAATGATGTATTGTCGACTCAGGTGAGTGAGTCACTGAGAGCAGACGGTGCAAATATGTTTACACCAGACTGAAACTTTCAAAAGGACTATAGCTTTTTCAGTCATTTCAGTATTTGATATGGTTTGGTGTGTATTTTCTTGGAATAATGGACATGGCAGATGCTTTACCTCAATCTGATTTACTCCATTTAATTTCATTTCGGATCGGACGATTTAATCTAAATGCAGTATGTTTTACTGAGGGTCCTCGCATTTAATTTCAAACTAATGTTGAATCTTTCTGCAAGGCCAGACGAAAGGTGTTGATAGATTTCCTTTGAGTTGCTCCAGACTACTCCAGTTTGGGCTGATCGATGAAACATCAGCAACACCAGGTGAGGAAAGACAAAGGCGACAGCACTTATGAATATAGACTGCCTGCTTGTGCGTCATTGCGGTTATGTTCGTTTACCTCTCAACAAATATGCCGGCCTGAACGGCATGGACGATGCTGCGGAAGCGGGGTTTTTCTTCATTGCGGCGCAGCATCAGGCCCATCTGGCGTGTGAAGGTGGAGGCCAGCCAGTCCCGCACCTCTGAGGGTACCGACTCTGACTGGATGTCACTGAGCTCATCCTCTGTGTCAACCAGACGTCTAAAAAAAAATGATGGAGAAAGGAGGGATAGGAAGAAAACGCAACAAATAAAAAAATAAGCAAAGAAAGGAATGAGACCAGAGGATTAATAAAAGATTTCGAATTTACTCCAGGCCTACTTACACAGGGATCAAACCAAAACCCCAGTGCTTCTATAATAATATCACCTCTTATGTAACACCAAAACATCCCAAATCTCCTAAAACACCATGATGCAGAATACAAATCCAACCATGTGAGATAATTCTCCACAGCTACTCTGTTGTGTTGACATGTACAAGGGTTTAGCAGCAAAGCCTGCTGGTCTCCACCCTCTGAACGCAATACGTGTTCTTATGGCAAAGAGACAGAACATTCACATCACACTGACAATAATGGAGCTACATGGATTCAGCACTGGATAATTTATCATCCGCCATTCCGGAGTGGTCATGTCATCGCTGGCCCTAATCTGGCTGGATCTGGATGATGGGAGGATTATATAACTCTCATAAACCTGATCATGTCTTGGATTCTGGACCTGAACTCGATCACTGCTCTAAACCAATGGGTCAGAACATTTTAAACAGTAGCAAGTAAAACAGTATAAATAGCTGACAAATTAAAAGAACAACATAGTTATGAAACACACAACATCACTATACTGTATATTGTTATATGCTGCTATTAATGCTTATATTGTGGCGCATACAAACAGATACATACCGTCCTTCATCAGTGTAACAAAGCAGAAACTAAATGGTTCAAATGAAACTAAGAGTTAGAACACAGGTCAGTCGCCACGCTAATGAGAGCCATCTATTTTCCAAAGTCTGGCCTTCATCCATGCAGCACTGTTGTTCTCACTGAATGAGCCACGTTAATACTCGTTCTGCTATTACCTTGTCTCCTCGATGTAAACAGATTCCAGCACCGACGCCGCATACTCGAGGTTTTTCTTGAGGTCAGTGAGGGAGGCCTCTCCTCTCTCCAACTGCTTCACCAGACATCTTAATCTAAAACAGAGATGCAGCAGTCATTCAGCAAATACAATTACTCCCCTGCCATCTAGACATGATAAAATAATTGCAACTGATATTCAATTAATCTGGTCTGGGTTTCTGCAGCACAGGACAAGATTGTTTTCAGTGAGGGGGAAAAAAAGACATCTGGCTCTAAATCACAAAGTGAAAAACACTGTGCCACATGGCTGAGATGTGTGATAACACCATTTAATGTAGACATACACTGTGAAGATCAATATTATCAATGTCACACTTTATTGAGTACAGCTTTTTTTTTTGTCTGCATGTGTTATTAAATAACAGACTGGCCTTTGATGCTTTGTGCTAGTTGTATAGCGACATGTTGCTGTTGTTTCTACAGTGTGGAAGAGTTCAGTGTCTCAGTGAGTATGTGGTACACTGTGGTACATCAACACAACACTGGTGCACTGACAGGGCCTTGTTTAACGACAATTTTAAATTAAACTGAAATTAAATTTAATGTTTTATTTCTGGTTTCTTCCCACAGTCCCAAGTTAAGAAGACACTCTGTGGGTATGAATGGCAATGTGATTGGCTGTTTGTCTCCCTGTTTTGCTCTGTGATTGGCTGATGATCTGTCCAGGATGTACAATGCACCTCATCCAAAGTCAGCAGGGACTGTCTCCAGATCCCCCTCATGACCCTCTAAGTGGTAGATAATGCATGGATGGATGGATGGATGGATGGACGGATGGATGGATATTTTTATACTGTCATGTCACTTGATAAATAGGTCACTTGAAATATGTTTCCTACTCTGCCAATTAGGCTCAAATGCGAGTGAGGAGTTGATTGGCATCAGTATAATATTTCCCCCCAGGGCCTCTCATATAACACACTGACCTGTCAACCACAGGTGTAATTAAATGGCTGCATTCCAACTCCTGTGCATGCATCAGCTCTTGAGCTCGGATGTGCATGTTGGATTACTAATGGGACACTTAATGGGAATGATGGGAATGAGTCATTAAGGGTTTTTAGTTGCATCCGCATTTCTCCTGCAATGACAAGTCCAAATATGGTTTGACAGCTTTGTTCATTCTGAAAAATGTAGACCTGTAATGTATGCGGAGTGATTTGAGTGTGTGTATTTTTAGAGGTTTTACAGCTCGAGTTGCTCCAACTGAGTGGCTTTTACCACCTTTGATGATTCCATTTTATCAGGCTGCCTGTCAGTGTTTTTGTAAATCTTGAGCACCACAGCTGTAATTTCTTTAGACATCAGTGCTTTATAGAGTTTAATGGTGGTGGAAATGTATGACAGAATGCAGCTTTAATACTTTAACAGTCATTATGTAGTGTTGTACTCTATGTTACAATATATGACCATGTTTACGTTTGCAAAATACAAATTTCAGTATGTAATTTTCTGTGTAGCTGAAAATGTTTTGTATTATTCAGGTGTACATTTATCCATATATATGTAATGGACATCCGAATGCAACACCACAAAAGTGAAATATGACTGAAAAAGAGAAGAGGAACGTATTGTCACTTTCTGTACACTGTGACCTCTTGCAGTAAACCACCTGCTGCTGTGCTGGAGGTCATGCACTCCCTTTCACAGTCAATGCCCACAGAGGCTATGCTTGTTGTTGAATTATTAAGCACAGAGGTGGGGGAGCAGAAGGTTTCAAATGCTCTCATGTATTACTCTCCTTGACAGTGGATCCACTTCTATCAAGTGAAGGACCCAAAATGTTTCTGTAGAGATGTTTTTCAAAAAAAAATAATATCTCTGTACTAATATTAATGATTTATTAATATTATTTATATACAGAATTATTTATGTGAATAAATGTTTTCATTTTAAAAGCCAAAGTTGCGACTGGGGCCTGTGAGTGCAGCACTTAAACAATTAACCATACTACCAGATCACACATTTTTCTATACTTCCCCAGACCGATGCATTTGAATAATGAAAGAAGCCCTAAAAAACAAGGGCCAGCAATTTAACTCGTGGCTGCAAGGCTTCAGCGCTAACCTCTGACATAACGTCTGCTGTGCAATAATAACAGACGGGAAATGCTTGGAGCGTTTCTCCCTAGAAAAAAAGTCATAATTTCCATATCCGTGCAGAAACGTCTGGTGAGAAGTTTAATAAAACAAACAAGACATGCTGGCCACAGTACACAGCATCACATGATCCAAAATCATGGAAACCCCCAAATCTTGCGGAGGAAACCACCACCCAACCGATTTCCAATGGCAGCATGATTCATCCTCTGGAAACCATGAATGTGTGTATAGCCTATGAAGCCAGTCCACCATTTACACACTGAGACAATTTCCCTTCAATGTGAAAACCTTGACTGGCTACTAGTGTTAATAAAAAAAAACATGAGCTAGATCAAGTCATTAAGGATTAATCCTGTAGGGATCTTGAGTAAGTGAATAAAGATTAATGTAAATAGATCTGTTAGTTGCAAAGAGTTTTTTACTCCTAACCAGAAATAGAAAAAAACATCATAGTGATGCTGGGGGGGGGAAGTGAGGGGAACTATAACACCAGCGACTTCACCTGCTGATGTCTCTGTTAAGCGGCTGACAGCTATTTAAAGAATCAAAAGGAAGTGAATGGATGAATTGTAAGCTGCGAGTCTAGAATCACTGCACATGTGATTTGGTTGGAACTAATAATGGTTATTAAGAACAGCTGTGTGCCAGTGAGCTTCCCCGCTAATATTTGGGACAAGAAAAAAAATACCCTACCACCTTCAATAGCGTCTCCTGTCAGAGTATAATTCACTACACAACATTCATTTTTTTAAATGTTTGCTCAGATTTTACATGTTGAGACAAGGCAGCGTTGGCCTGCTGCGTTTATATGAGAGGCCAGACTAACAGATATATTTGTCTCTGCTGAGTGTTTCTGTAGAAAAGCTTTGTCACGGCCTCATTGATTCTGTTTGTGTAACAATAGACTTGAACTGAATGCCCAATCAGCTTTTGTTGTTCACTCAAAAGAATATTTACTAGGTGCAGAGCGAGAGAGGTGTTTATAGTGAGAATGAATCAGTGCTGAGATTTAAAGAGAAATTGGGAGAGGAAAAAAAAGATTATTTTTTTCTCTTAAGATCTATTTCTGCGTTGTAGGGTGCGACTATTTAAAACCCTGTTTCATCACTGCTGGAACCATCTTTTTTAATCCCTAGAAGAATGACGTGTGTGACGACGAGGGCCAGGACGTGTAATAAATCAGCGTCTCTGGCATCCAAAACAAAACTGGCTCATTTCAGCTGCTGTCGTTAGCATGGGGGGCAACACACTGTGTTAACAGTGTGGGTCAGGCATCAAAGTAACTCCTGGGCACACAGCCAGAGGAGAAATTCAGTTTAAGCTGGAGATAAAGCCGGGCAGGGTGGAGGGGCAACAGCCATGTAATTTGCTATGGCTGAACACTTGCTATGGCAGTGAGGCATAGTGAAGTAATTTTCTCACTTCCTTTCATCATCAACTCCACTGTGGACACAGGATAAATCATTTTGAGCTCTAATCAGGAAGAAGTTTCAAAAAAAAAAAAATCATAGAAATTGGATGGAATTTCACTTTGAATGTTCCACTCAGTGCAAGACCACAATTATACATGGAAATACCAGCACTGGTGAGTGGAAAAAAATAAAAGCTGAAGATATTAACTTAAATACTGTATATATCAAAAAATATTGCCTGGAAAAAAATGTAGCTCAGCTACCACTCTGAGAATATTGCTTATACATAAACATGAAGCACATTTGACAGGACTAATAAATAGCAAACGTATTGGCTTGAGGTGGCACTGTACATGACGTATGGTTTTTACCAGCCACACAATGCAGCTACTGTAACAGGAAAAATATTACAAAAAAAAAAAACAAATGATGGAAAAACACTGGCTGCATACCAGAATACTCACAATGAGCGAGAGCAGTCGCCTTTGAAAGATAATACACAGAAGTTACAACCAAAGCCGTTTGTGTGTTTTATTTTTTAGAGTTAAAAAAAAGGATCAACCTTTATTGACTTGCCTGTGTTAGAATAAAGCCACCGCTTTTGTCTCTGTTTGCCTTGAATCAACAGGGTGTCAGTAGTAAATGTATTCAGTGTGACAGCTCGCTGTCCCCCTGCAGGTCCATACAGCAGAGGCTCAGGGTCTTTGGTGTGTACATCTATGTCCTACTATGTGGTATCTGCTGTTTGACAGCTCAATACTTCCCTGACAGCTGGGGTCAGCTGTTGAAGCACCACCTTGTGGGAACTCTGAAATAAGTGCGCTGAATGGTGTAAAAATCAACACAAAGCACCCTGACATTACTTGAGCTGTCAAGTGAAAAATAAAGGGGCAGTACAAACACAGACTGTTTGTCTTTTGGTTGTGGCTGCAGAGGTCGGTTATTAATGCTTTGTAGGAAGAAGACTTACAAAAACATGAAAAATGAATACACACAGTTTAGACAAAAAACTGTCTGTGTTTTAACAAATAAACTTGAGTGACATTTTTTTCTCCCATTAGAATATATATTAATAACAAGCTAAAATCATGTCACTCTCTTTAAGCATCCCCTAATTAAATAACGCAACACAACTAAATTCTGTAACATGACCAGGTGGATGCCCCCGCCCCCACTACTCTGACAAATTGCAGTGGTGGCTGGGTTAAGCAGGCCAGTGACAGGACGTGGCAAATAAATCAGCCTCCAGCTGTCTGCCTCCATATCTGAAGATGAAAGATTTATTTGTTTTTCCTCGTAGGGCTGAGCGGAGACCACCGAGAGGAGATTAGAGCTGGAATTCAGGTTGCGAGCTTTTTCCCTTCCTATTCCTCTTGCATCCAGTGCTTTGGCCTGGACTGACCTGCTTAGCGGGAGGAATGAGGGGAAAAAATGATTGGACAGAAATGATCCGGTGTCAAACCGGAGCTGCCCTGCAGTGTGGATGGGGGCTCTCCGCAATGCTCAACCTCTCGACAGCTGTTGTGACAGCCACAAGTGCACATGAGAAAAAAAAGGGGGAAATTAAACAGCAAGAAGGTCACGTAGCAACAGTTTTCCCCTCCTCTAACAATTGCTTTGTCACTGTGACAAAAACAACCTCTCCAGATACCCACCAGGAAAAACTAAAAAAAAAAAAGTTAAAAAAAATGAGATGTTTCCTATCCTGACTTATTTTGTTATAAAAGCAGGTCTGCTTTGAGAAGCCGCTGAAGCACCAGCAGTCAGAGCCTATTTTCCACACAGTGGAGAGCAGGGCGGGGATAAATGAGGCTCATTGAGCAGAGGGGAATGAGAGCACCGCCAGGATGCAAAAACTGGTCGCCGCCTGTGTTCCAATGACATTTTAGCCTAGATGGTGTGTAATCAATGCCCTGGGGTCAATGTAATCACCCGGGGAGATTAGCATGCTTTCAGGGAATACACACACACACACACACACACACACAGGTTTTCAGGCTGATAAGACGAACAAGGCCTGTAAAAACATGATGACTCATTTAAGCCGTGCTGCCACATAGCCTGATTTGTGAGTGCAGCAGAGCCATCAATAAAACCCTGGACTCTGGGGACATCTACATTTTGACAAAGCAGATAGCAGCGAGGCATGAGGCATGGTTTAATCTGAGGTTGTCATCTGATCAACATCATCAAGAAAAACAACAGCAAAGACAACAACTCAATGTTTAGCTCTGAGCTGGGTTCTATTGATTCATGTGACAGTTTTTTATTGATGCTCTTCTATCTGTTTCCTTTGCATCACATAATCCTTTGTATCTCACCTCTCACGTTTTACTTAGTTTCAGTAAAAAAAAAAGGATAACCATAAAAATCAATCTGCCTTAAGTGTGAAATAATTCATTTTATTTATATATATTACACATTTATGTTTTAAGATCATGTACTATTCCTAACAATAATTTATGGTAGTAACTGAATGGGGTTTGCATTTGTGCATTATTTTATTGATTATATTTTTGATCAATTGACTTTGATTGCAAATTATCAACAAAACTGGGAACCCTCTCTCATAACACTTATTTTGTCACATTATATAAGACAGAATAAAAAAAAATGTCATGTATGTAATGGCATTGTATTCAGTGGTCTGGACTGCAATGATTCATTGAATATCACTATCATTGCAGATGTTCTAATGTAATCAGTTAATCATTTACATCACCTGGGCCTGGATAAGCAGCAAAAAATGGACGGATTAAGGGATTAACCAAGTGGAAAAGAATTTATTATTTAAGAGGTCAGAGGTGTCGAACAAGAGCACTGGGGCTTTGACTCGTTTACACAGGTTTAAATTTTAATTAACGACACAGTGGAGAGAAAACTGGAGCAAAACTGTGTCTGTATCTGTTAAAATGTTTACATTTAAATGTTGAATACACAGCGATGCATTAAAATTGTTGTTTTTTCCTTCAAGGCTTTTTTTTAGGATTTCAAGGACACAGACAAGCAACAGCTGACTGCTAAACAAATCCATTTACATATTTCTATTGACTCAAATATTTGTTCAGTCATATCACAAACTTGAATGCACGGTGGGTTATACCTTCAACGCACTGATGTTTTTAATCTTGTTGTCAATGAAAAACATGTGATTTTCCCAAACATGCAAAGCACAAACTCAGCTAGCTAAAAAGGCTTAGTGTAGCATTCCAGCTCTTTCTGGGTATTTGACAAAAAATGTGTAGCAAAATATATGAAATAACTTCACTGTTGGAGACAGAACAAGCTAATGTGTCCTTGAAACATTTTCAAACATCCTTGAAAAACCCACCTCCTCTCTTCTCTGTGGAATCCGAGCTAAATGCTTTAACTGTATGAAAATACAAATGTTAATGTGACGCCCACACTGAGCGTTGACGGCCATTCAGCTTTGGGTGGAAAGAGCCACTGCAGGTTCGGGCTGCTGCCGATGACTCATTAAAATTATAAATACTCTTTGAGTGCAAGTGAGCGCATGCAGCGAACAATATTGGTAACTAATTTAAAAGTTCCAATATCTGTTCTAAACAAAGCGTCTGCCGTGGGAGGGTTGCAAATGACAGATGTGACAAGAATGGCGGGGGACAGAAGAAACCTTAAAAAAGATCAGTGGTTGGCTGAATGCAGCCCACTCATGTCAAAGTCTGCCAATCAAATCCACCAGATGAAGATTTTTTTTTTTAAATCTCAAATAATGCTATCAGCAAAAAAAAAAAAAAAAGACGCCAGTGGGTTCCTTTTTTTCACATCGTAAAACACATGCAGGAAAGATGCATGTGCCAAAAACATACCTGCAGATGCATAATGAGATTATAGTGACTCTACATGTTTAGTGTCCACTTTTATGTACGACACTGAAGCTCACTGAATCTTCACAACTTAAAATGGACACGCACTAAAAAAAACTAAAAACTGTTTAGGTCAGTGTAGTGCAGGTGCTCTGTCAACTCAGTCCAACCAAAAAGCTTAAAGTTTACCTCAAGATTATTGGAAGTTTATAGAAATGCTAACCGGCTATATAAATAGCCAGTTAAGTGGCTTGTATATAAAACAAAGAGAACACATTCTCCCTTAACATCATCCTTACATAGCACTGTCTTATCTAATGCAACTCTTACCTAATGTGGCTCATGAAAGGTCAAAGACGTCCTCCCTGTCTGGAATAGTTCTATATGTCATATGTGTTCTCTCTGAAAGGAGAGTAGCTTGTGTCTGCAGTCAGTTTATAGTGGGTCTCTCAGAGTTAGGGTAGCATTACACTTCCTGTAAGCGCAGATCTGTCTGTCTGTCTGCATGATATAAATATTTATCATCCGAGAGTGAACGCCAGACGTCCACTTTGCGGTGTCCATTGTGTCTTTCTCAAAGTCTTAGGGGAAAAGGTCACCACTATTGCAGTATTATAAACATTGTGACGATGATTAATAATTGTGTGTATATGTAATGTATAATATATAATGTATATTTCCATGATGCCCAAGCATCAATCCACTCCATAATTTTGTTTCTAAATAAAGGGCAGTTACTAACACCATTTACTGGCACCTTCAACCATGGACATTTAATTTTTGGATCAGTCTTATTGTACGGCTGTGATTAAAAAGGCTTAAGGCTTAAAATGACAGAAAAATCTAAAATACCTTTTTTTAATTGAGAGTATGGTGCCTATTCGTCTGTGCTGACTGACCATATAGAGAGTAAAACTTTGTTTGAACATAAACTACAGATGCTAAACTGCATTTCAATTAATCCCGGTAAGCGATTTTGAGAGTTCTGGTAAGTGGTTTGTTTCTGCAGGGGAATAAAAACAAAGAGTTCAGCTTTACAGGACACAGTCTGCACACAAGCAGCATTGCAGCAGTCAGCACTGCGTGACAGAAACACCAACTTGCCTAGACGTACTACTACATGTACTGTACCTGTGTATTTCATCACAATGATCCAGGATGTGGGTTCATCTCAGGGTTTAACAAGCACAGTCAACATTTGCAACTATGTATGTCGTACTTTAGTTAACATTAAAATTAATAAATAAATAATAAGTACAAATACAGCTAGAGTTAAATTACGTGGCATTATATTACTCTCACAACATTATCCGCCCCTGCAGCAGTGACACCTTACTTCACATCTACTGTCCAAATAAAGTTCATCAAAACTTCACAAATCACATTGTAGTAGCTCTTTATAAAGTCGAGCGCGAACCTCATTGTTTCTCAAGGTCAAATATGAGAAGGACAGAAGTCACCAAACACAAAGGAAATATGAAAACCTAGACATGGCCAATTAATACTGTCTCTCCATGTTTCATGCCATTAATTAGCAAGAGGGGAAGAGAATGTGAAGCGAGGGAGAGAAGGTATTAATGGTGAAAACGTGAGTGTACTGGAATGTAGACACCACTGTGGCATCGCGTAATTAAGGATTTAATGGACTAACTAATGACAGTGCCACTGTCCGACTTTTGCTTTTGGCTTTGGATGGCGTCATGGCGACAGGCTGCAGTAAAACATTGGAGGCAACGGAGGAAAGAGCATTTTGGAAACCTGCTGTATTTTATTTTTATTCTTTTTTTCCTGTTTAACGGGACAATATTTCATGTCAAATGAATCAGCCAGTGACAAAGTGGTTTTGGCAGAGGCAGAAATGCATGGCATTATTTCAGACACAGTGCATTTCCATAACCAGGCCTGTCAACAGAAAGGTGCAGGAAGGTTCATCAAACCTATGACAATGCATGGTCATGGTATACTGTATATCTGTATAACTCAAACCTCAGAATATATCGTATACATTTGAAATATTATCGTAAAATGCTGTTTTGAATTATTAAAGAAATATCCATTATTTAAAGATTGGAGAAACCAGTTTTAGCGCCTGCAAGCTCCCATTAGTCCTGTAGTCCTGTACATCTACCCGCATATCAGGTTTATAGTTACTAATGGTTACATGCAGTTGCCATAACTCCAGGAAACACCATCTTCCTACCTTCTTCATCAACATCATGAGCAGGAACAGCATTAACTTTATATATAAGCGTATGATTGTATAAAATACCACCAGAGTTGTCACCACAGTAAAGCAACACAAGTTTCCTGTTTGCATAAGCAGCTGGAAATGCTACCACACCTCTCACATAATACGCCCGTGTTAGTCGTCGTTATTATGCAAAGCCAGCAGAGTGAAGCAGCTCCATCAAATATTCAACAAACTACTGCACAACCTATTCAAGTCTGGTAAAGTGCAGCAGACAGTTAAATATTTGAAATTACAGAAACCTGAGTGTGTAATCAAAGTCCAGTGGCCTGGCACAAAACAACCCAACTGCACTAATTGACCTTAATGAGGATCTGTGCAGCTCCTGTCAATCACAGTGAACTCATACAGGGAAACAGTCGACGTAAGTTATGGAGCACTCGCATATGTTCCTCTCTCACAACATCTTCCATCACAGCTACAGTCGTCTTGTCCATGCACCATACGTGTCACAACATAATGCACTCTAGTGACTAGAGTCTAGTCAACTGATGCTGTGTCTTATATGTTGTGTGATGCTCCATCAGGGTATAATGGTCTGCAAGGTCATTGTACTAAGAGATTCCACGGGGCATGAAAATCAAAAATTAAAACCAATCCTATGACTCCTTTCCATTGACCAAATCTACAGCGCTCGCTTCCACTCAAACATGTTTTCTCTTGTTACATGGGTCAGTGCTGGAAAATAATCCCTAATGTGCAGTGCTGTGGGAGTTACAGTATATACTGTGATATTAAAATGACATACTGGCAGCACAGGTCTATCAGGGACAGATAGAGAGATGTTTTATACAGTATGTAGATGTGGACTGCAAGATGGTGTTCAAGATGGAGTTCAACATCCAAAATTCAAATTCAAATGAATGTGGAGTGACACAAATATACTTGTCAGATCAAATATTTGTTGTGTTCAATGCCACTTGGTTATTCTGTGATGTTGTCAACACACACTGCAGGCCGCACTGGCCTCAAGGCAAAACAAAATAGTGCGAGTGGTATTTTTAGTTTCAATATGTTGTGTGTTTTTTCTCAGTGAGAGAGTATACAAGTGAGTTATAATTGATTTACTGTCAAATCCTTTTAACCCTTGTTACGACACATTACTGGAGGACTCGCAGACAATGAGCCACTATGAGTGAACCTGTAAATTATTTGATTATTAGATAAATGATGTGTGTGGTCCAGTGTTCGGCCAGGTCTGTTATTCACTTATAACAATCGAATCAGGCCAAACCTTCATGTCTGATGTGTCGCACTGAACAATAATTTCAGAACTTAATTAATGGTTGAGAAACAGCTATGCAGCCACAAATACAAAAGTACAATTAGATGTAATTACTGTGCAACACTGAAAACTTTTTAATGACCTAGGAATAAGAGTTTATTTAGAAACACCCTGGAATCTGGATGACAGAAACAGGTGCTGTCATTGTCAAATGCTCCAGCAAACCGAGTCTCATCATTTCAACATGGATTTTTTTCCCCCCCAACCCGACAGGCCCATGTGTGCACAGCAATATCACACAGCAACAACCAATCGAGGACCATTCTTGTGCTGCGGAGGTAAGACACCATGGAGAGTTATTGAGAGACACAATTACAGTTGTAGACCTGAGCTTGGGGGAACATGAGCTAAAGCACCATGATGACAGATGACAGCGAATAACACAGGCAGACAGAGAAAGGTATGTTACAGTGTGATCAGACAACACTAAGGAAAAGGGCACTCGCTGATAACGGTGTGTATTTCTGTGTCAGGTGTGAAGTAGATTCTCATCGATTTACAAGAGGGATACATAAAAATGAATGGCTTAATGCATCAATTAAACATGAATGGGTTAATTATCAGGTAATGACCTGAAGTAGCATTGATCTGGTTTGACTCACAAAACAGAGCTGTCTAAATAACAGTCTTTATTCTGGTTCTTTATGGAGAAGACAGAAAGTCTTGTATAAGGTGGCTCACGTTATTATTTATCACTGCCCTTATTAAAGATTTACGGCCTATAACTCAGGAACTTTAGGGAACTGCATTTTTTTTTTTTCAAGCCCTTTATTTGAAACTGGAAACTGAAAACTTTGATCTCATTTGTCCTTGAACTTCTCATCAGCGCCTCTGAGTCTTTTTTTTCACCTCTTCCAGCACATGTCAGTCTTCCCCCTCCATCCATACAACATTTAATTCATCTTTGTTTGAGCTCCTGTGCATAGTAACTTTTTCCAAGTCCATTCCTCACAACCACATAGCAGAAACTCTACTCCGTTCTTTTTTTTTTTTCGCAGGCCCAGGCTCTTGTTTATCCTGCAGGGTCTCTTTCTCCTTCACCTCCTCGAACCTGAGAGACTGCAGTAAACCATTTTTTACAGATTCTATGACTGGCACTATTATTTGCGCTCATTCGCCCTTATGTTCCATGCTGAATTCCTTTGCTATGACGTCTTTTCGTGTCCTTGAGGACTTTTGCTGATGCCATGGTTCGAGGTTAATGCTTCTGTGCTGTCAGTTTGAGATATGAGGAAAATCGAATTTCTGACAGATCACTTTGGAGGCGGTTGGTCTCCTCCTTCATTTTAGACTTTTACTTAAAATCATTCCGTTTCATTGTGAAGGTTGAATTCCTCCAGGTTAGTTGTCTAAGCCTGGGTTGTAAGAGTGTGCTTTTGTGTCAGACGAACAATACCAAGGTCACTGATTGGTTCCTGTAAAGTCTTTTTGTCCCTGTGGAGGTGTTATTGTCTAAGGTCTCAATGGTCGGCAGGAGGGGCTCATTTTGGCTCATGAGAGCCTCATTGTGTTGGGAAAACACTTCTTGTAGTTGGACTCAAAAGCTTTAAGAGTGCTAGTCTGTTCTTTATTTCATTATAACTGCCAGTAAAATGCCCCATTTTTCTCATAACGTCTGTTATACGCCAGTGGTCTGTATCTTTCCTGTCTAGTCTTTGACAGCTGGTAAAAGAAAGTTGTCGTATACTACTGGATAGTGTAGATGTGGTTAAACATAGTTTGGAAGCTTCATAAAAAAATGATAAGTTGCTTCCGTAATTCCATAACACGATCCTAAAAGCATTGCAGGAGAAGAGGGCCCATTAAATCGGTGACCAATGTCCGAAAAAGGCTGTGAAATCTTGGAATAAAAGACTGGAGGAATATAAGAAAGAGGCATCACAACTGCATTTCAGCCTTTCAAGGACAATTTAAGTGTGTGTGCTGTTTCCTATTGGAAAGCTATAAACCAAGAAGGACAGATATGAAGGTCTCTGAGAGATAAACACAACGTAACACACGTAACCTTAAACTCTATTTATTGTAAAGGTAGCTCCATGCCTGAGGCAACACAAGGCAAAGATGATGCATGGTCAAACTCAAACACACACACACACACACGCACACATAGCTAATATAATGCTTTCAATTAGATTAACTCTTTGACTCTGAGCCAGAACATAATAACAGATAGTCCATAATGCTCTAGACGTCTTTCAGAGTTTATTAAAGCAGGAATCCACACAAAGTGAATTAATTACCTTGGTATTGTTATTATGAAACAAAAATGTGTTAATGTTTTGCTGAAAACCCACGGAGAAACAATTTAGTTAACACAAAGTGGAAGAGACAGAGAGAGGCAGGGAGGGGACATGATAACCCAGTTGTCTCTGTCCTTGTCCTTGTCACACATGCACATAAACACAGAACCACACACAGAGAGAGAGAGATCAATAAAAGCTCAAAAGTGTTGTGGTGAGTGAGGTCATCACTGGGCTGTCCTTCAACCTCTGGACAAACAAGGACGTCAGAGTGCACTTTATTTGGCAATAGGCCACTTCGCAAAAGCACATCCCTACACACACACACACAAACACACACACCTTGCAACCACAGTCATTCTAATGAAGTATCATTCAACCCGTTTTGAGTCTCATATGGACATTTCAGTATGTCAGCGTCCATTACACTGAGCTGTCCCACTGTAGAACTCTTAAAACATGCGTTTCCAGTAAAGAATCATTATAATGTGCCCAACTAAAAATTCTGCACTCTGAATACACTGTGACCTTAATCATACTGTATTATAAGCTGTCCACTCTAGAGTATAGGGAAAAGGTACAGTTACTGGAAGCAGAGGACAAATCATATACTACACATAAATAATTAAAGAAGGGACATTCTCAGAAGGTAAATACTGTAGATGCAGTAGAGAAATTAAATACTGATTTATTTCAGTATTAATTATTATTATTATTATGTATATGTATAATAATAGTTATGTGAATTAAACAACAGCTTTACAGTAATTAACGTTCAATCAATGAATCATTTAGGATGAAAGTGAGACCTCTGTGCATCTCTGTTTCTGTGATACTACCCTTAAAGTCTTTGACACAGCGAGTGTGAGGAGAGGAATTGCTAATGAAGTATGTGTGTGTGTTTAATTCAATACAATGGATTCATTCATTAAAATCTACTGATGAAGGCCGTGAGGTGCAGCTAAAGAAGAAGAAAATAAGAAGAAACTAAAGACTTATTTCAAATGCTCTTATTCCCATCTAAACTGAGTCTGTTACAGCTTAAACTAAACTTGGTCAATACATGTATGAATAAAAGATATAATCGGTGGGGCAGAACCAAGTGCTCCACATGAATGTTACTGTGCAACTACGCACTACTGTACTAATACTGTAGTTTATTATCGTGAAAAGATGTTTAGTCTAAGTGTCTCAAAGAGCACGAAGAAAACACAGAGAGAAAACAGCGACCTGACTGCATCACTGCTCTGATTCCCAGCATTCCTCTTACATCGGCACCAAAGCAAACAGTGGGAAGTTTATTCACACACACACACACACACACAATACTGTAGATGCAGTAGAGAAATTAAATACTGATTTATTGCAGTATTATTTATTATTATTATTATGTATATGTATAATAATAGTTATATGAATGAAACAACAGCTTTACAGTAATTAACGTTCAATCAATGAATCATTTAGGATGAAAGTGAGACCTCTGTGCATCTCTGTTTCTGTGATACTACCCTTAAAGGCCATTGTTGAACTGGGAAACACAAAGTCTTTGACACAGCGAGTGTGAGGAGAGGAATTGCTAATGAAGTATGTGTATGTGTGTGTGTTTAATTCAATACAATGGATTCATTCATTAAAATGATGAAGGCCATGAGGTGCAGCTAAAGAAGAAGAAAATAAGAAGAAACTAAAGACATATTTCAAATGCTCTTATTCCCATGTAAACTGAATCTGTTACAGCTTAAATTCAACATGGTCAATACATGTATGAATAAAAGATATAATCGGTGGGGCAGAACCAAGTGCTCCACATGAATGTTACTGTGCAACTACGCACTACTGTACTAATACTGTAGTTTATTATCGTGAAAAGATGTTTAGTCTAAGTGTCTCAAAGAGCACGAAGAAAACACAGAGAGAAAACAGCGACCTGACTGCATCACTGCTCTGATTCCCAGCATTCCTCTTACATCGGCACCAAAGCAAACAGTCGGAAGTTTATTCACACACACACACACACACACATTTGTGTTAAAACAATTCATGCATTATCACACATACAGATAGAAAGAGCGGGCAAGATGGATGTTTACAAACAAACATAAACGGGACCACACGGCCAAACGTGTTTATTAATCTGTCCACGCTCGACAAAAGAGCTTTCTCCCAAGTGATAAACAACATGTTTCACTTTACAACGCCAAATCCTTCACTGTCCACTGTTTATATAACCGCTAAGCACCAGCAAGCTGCACAGCAACACATCACCACTTAAGCTATTATCTGCTTGGTTACTATCCGGTAGTGGCTTAAAAGCCACACTCACTCGCTGTCTCTAATTTACTATTTTGACCTGTTATTTGAATTTCAAGATCAGAAAAGACTGGGAGCAAGCTGCCAATATAGATCTGCTCTCACCATCAGTTGTTTTGGTCACATCACGGCAGATGTGGTTACAACTACTATAAAAGCATCAATCTAAGGTATAAAATAGGGCAAAGCAGCACATTATATATTCTGACTTGATGATGAAATGCATTGGCAATGTTTGAGAGAATTGTTGAATACATTTATTACGTTGTTCCTCACTCCCGCAGCAGTTGGGGGAAAAATATAAGGTGACATTAGATTTATGAGTTGGTTATAGTCACCAAATTTGAGTATAATCTCATATACCCACTCCAGACTGTACTTCATATCCACGTGAGACTCTACATCCAGTCTTCTCTGTGATGCGCCGAATGAGGACATGTTTGTTTAAGAAACCGTATATCGTTTATGTACTTACGCATTTTTCTGAAATGGTCTTCACAATTGTTATGACAGAGGCTGTGGGCCACACAAAGCATCCGAATACACTGTGTGTGAGGTCTGTGACTGGGTTAGCTGGAGATGAATGAGCTCCAGTGATAAATAGCTGAATGGAAAGAAAAACACACACACGCACGCATACACAAACACACGCGGATGGCTGCCAGGCATCACACATAACTACACACACTGGGCATACAAAATAGGATTTCTTTTTTCACATTCTCTCACAGTGTGGTCAAATATTTTCTTTCTGGAAAAAAAAAAACAAAACACACGGCACACATTCGTGCTGTCTCTCCATCTACCTGGGGTTATACCCTCTGGACAAACAGCCAGCAGGGAACAGGGCAGTGATGGGATCAAGAAGTGGTGGAGATGGAGTGGTGGTGGAGGAAGGCTGGATATAAACAACCAGATTAAAGAGACAATCTGCACCATAAATCTGCAACATTATCTGCTGCAGGCAGCAGGAAGGGGCGGCCTCACGAGCTGGCCTCGCACCGAGAGAACCTCTCATCCCTTTCCATTGCCTTTAACTTAGGATAAAAGCCTATCATTTAGACTTTGTAATCAATCTTCAGAATAGCAATATACTTAGCTCAATGGCCTTCTTTAGTCAAAGTGGGAGAAAATCATCAGTGCAGAAGCCCTTTGGTGCAGGATTGAACTGCAGCACTTGTGCATAGAGCAACCCTCTCATAATGTCACTTTAAGGCAAGCGAAGGGAAAAAAATCAATCTGAAAGTGATTTCCCTCATTGTGTGTAGCTACTGAGGGCTATTGTTTGCCCTGAATGGGGAAATCCATTACAGGACTGCATGTATACATTGCAGGTGTTGTATCAGAGAACACGTTGTTATATTGTGCATGTGCACAAACCGAAGTGTGTGTTTCGGCACCTGCACCCTAACATGGGGCAAATGGTGCTAAGCAAGGTGGTTACAGAGAGCCTGGTGTGGAGGAAAAGGGAAAAGGGGATGTGGGGTCGGGTTGGAAGAATGTAATTAGACCAAGCTTTGAGATTTGTTTGAGCCGGGCAATTACCCCTTAATCATCAGGTCGTATGAGAGAGGAGGAGATGAGGTGAAGGGAGCAACAAGGAGGTGAAGAGAGATCGAGGGAATCAAGTAAACAGCTGGAGGCACATCAGTGTATCTGTGGCGTGAAACAAAATAAGTACGCAAAACACAACATCATTTTCCTGAGCAAAAATCCAAGTGCAGTGGTTTTAAATTATTATGTAATTATAATTCATTATATTATTATATTTTATAAATTCAATCAAAGATTATGAACTATCTGCTGCTTTTGGCGGTGTAACACACTGAATGCAGACTAAAACAGGCGCGCACACTGAACCGAACTCGGAAACCAGCCACAACTCATTTTTTTCATTTTACTCCTACGATGTACAAGAGACTAAACGAGTAGGTGGTGTTTCAAGAGAGAACTGCATTGACAATATATGATGAAATTTCACCTTTCATTGTGCATATTAATTCCCTTGTTTGAAATCATTGATCCTAAATGGAAGGGATTTTACAAAAAAAGCTGCGGATGAACAAATCTGATTTATGTGGACAGACGTTTTTTTTCCATATAATGTTTTCAGTGGTTGGATTCTCTTGGCACTGTTTCAACAACGTCAGCATGTTGTGTCCTGAGTTACTGCCAACAGTTGTTCATCTTTATTAACACACACCTACTATTTCAAATTGGATTGAATTGCAAATTGTATTTTTTTGCTTCTCAGGAAAAGTATTTGTGCTGGATATGGATATTGTGTTTTTTGTAATTCGAGATGGGACTGGGAGATGGGATTTTGTCATAACACCAGCAAATAAAACCAAACTATGTCCCCATTCAAACACCCGACCAGGAAGAATTATTATTTCGTGACAAGCCTGGTTGAAACAATCTGTCCTGCAGAGATCTTCATCATGAGTCAGTGCCTCAACTGCACCGCAAGTAGCAGCTGTGCGTCTAATTTTTATTTCTAATTAACAGTATACATCACTGTCTCTTTTTTATATTATAATCTCAGCACTTCATCCTCTTTATTGCTGCTATAATTTCTGCTCCACATTGCTCCAGAGACAATTCTTAGTTTTAGGTGATAGGATTGTATCTGCTCCGACATACCGTCCAATAACATTTCTGCATTGTTGTCCCAAATGAATCACCTCCAATAAATAGCCCAATAGCTGTGGTGACTGACAAATTGCCCCAGATGACAGAAAAGAGAGACAGAGGCTCGGGTAATGGCATCTAATGGGCTCCTCCTGAAAGGCAGCCAATGCCTGAATGATGTGCTTCCTGATTACTGGCATTAACCAAAGAGTTCAGTTTTCCCCTGTGACTCTCAGCCTGACAATATCTGCCCTGTTCATCGCTGCTCTTGCTCTCTTTACCCGCTGTCAATGTACTTATGTGCTTTATTCACTGTTCCCTCATTTGCCATTTTCATGCAAATGTTATTTCTGAGTGTAATTACGCCGTGCTAAATACTAGCCAAGCTTTACGGTGGCCAATAAAGGCAGGTGTGGGAACATCCAGATTCATTTATCATAAAAGATTCACTGACCCTCTAACAAACACACTACATGTGCTTAAGCCATAAACACACAAACACTTACAAAGTCCTGAGTAAACACAGCTTCTAAACTATAAGAGCACTGGAAGAAAAAGTCAGACTCCTGCTGTATCAGCAACTTCCAACAACAGCTTCTTGGCTGCACACAGACTTTGGAACCACTTCTCCAAAATAGCTCTAATAAGTCTTGGGGTGTCTAGTGGGACCTGTGCTGTGAAGGTCACATAAAGTCTCTCTCAGTTGTCCAGCTCTTCAGTTTTATGCAAAAAAGTGTCTCAGTGCTTATTTTTTCAAACCTGTGACCATGTGATTCATGTACAATAATAACTCACGATTAAAGTGCTTCCCATATTCTAGATGCTTTTAGATGCCGATAAGTAAATCCAGCAGCTGCATGGCATTTACATCATCACATGTTGAATTTGAATGAGAGTGAATGCTGGCGAGTTGGGAAGAGAATTAGTCGAGGAAGTTAGAAAACGATGTTCGGAAAAAACATGACAGTCACCAAGTTAGAGTCACCAAATATGAGAATCTGAGACTTGACCTGAATGTAACTGAAACCTTACACATGCAAGAGTGAATAGCTGAAAGCAAAACACAATCTATTTCAAATACTGCAGGTACATGAGACATTACTTTATATTTGCTTCGACAACCCTTTACTACTGAATTTATCTCAGCTGACATGAGACTCACAAACAGCTCTGCACTGCAGGTACACAAACACAACAGGGTTAAGCACAAACACACTGAGTGCAAATAAATGAAAGCTGAGATTCTCCATATCCAGACAGATATTGTAGGTCTCAGTATTTCTTGTACCGTACATAGACATAGGGTACGTACAAACACTGAGTGTCTTGAGGACGTGAAGGGGGGGGGGGGGGGCAGTGGATGCCAGAGCAGTCTGAGTCACCGATGTGCCACTGAAAACACACTGTTTATCACTGCACTGAACAAACACCAAGATCCAAGAAAACCCTCTCACTCACAACACTGGCAACCATAAGGCCATTTAAGGCTGGAACTATGCCTGGATCCGATGGCAAACACTTCCAGCCTTCAAAGCCTGGGATACAAGGAGTGACCCCTCTCACATATTTACAGGCTTAAGCAAAAGCCGGTTTCATCCGGCACCGTTTTCACTCTGGTGAATCCAAAAGACATTTACTTGGCGCTGTGTCGGTGAATAATTGCTGTACTTGTTCATTCTTGGCTGATCGATGTCTTTTTTGTTATCAAGTGAATGTACCGTTTTTTCTGTTTGTTTTTTTTTTTTTTTTGTTGTTGCTGTTTAGTTTAGTTTTTCTTCCTTGATAGTGTGTATGGAATAAAACTGCCCTCTGGTACCAGGTCAAGATTAAGCAGAGATTTGTCAAAGATGTAACATTAATGAATCAACCTCTCCAACAGCTCAACACCGCCCATCAAGGAAAACAGTATCAAGCATTTCTTCATATGTAAACATGGCAGAATGCTGACTCAGACATACGACTGAAAAAAAATACATGACAATTTTCTCTGTAGACCGTAGATATTAAGTGCATGTACATACGATATGTGCTTTGAAAACCAGTTGGCTTAGTTAGCAAGCTGCTTACAGTGGAGTTACAGTTGTTACCTGTTACATGTTGCAGGATCGGCATGAAAAGCTAGTTTCGCCTAAGTCTGTACTTGTGTTTTTAAAAAATGTAAAGGACTCTGAGAGGCAAATCCGCTGCTTTTATCATTTAAATGTATACTGAACAGCCTGTGCTGGGCAAGAATGGGGAGTCTGACAGGCATAGCAACAGTAACTATGGGGGGGGTGGGGCTTAAAGCTGACAATTGCTAAAAGAGCAGATCATAATAGATGCCATGTGATAGAAAAGAAATACAGCTAAAACAGCAGCAGGGCGACGGTTTCCCTTCCACCACAGTCAGCAAACACACAGCAAACACACAAACAAGCCGACACAGTCTACCTTTTATTTCACTTCTGGCCTACTTTCATCTCTTTTAACTCCCTTTTCGCACAAACACTCTCCCCCATCCCTCCCTCTGTGAGGAGGGCTATCTCTCCCTCCATCTGCCTGTGTGAGGGGTTGTCCTGGTGTGTCAGTAATGACAATGTCCCAGTGTTCCTCTCTGCCAATTAGCCCAGCCGTAATTACACAGACACATATGGAGCTGTCAATCAACTGGCTCCTCCACACAGGAACTCACCCACCCGGCCGAGAGAGCGAGAGAGGCAGTGACTGAGAAACAGAGAGAGAGAGGGAGAGAGAGAGGGTTTCCAGCAGCTAAGCTCAACACTGCTCCAAACGAGCTCACACTGTGCCGATGAGTAGCATGAGGAGCGTTTCGTTCAATTACTCAGGCTGTGCAGCAATCCCACAGTTCACAGCGAAATGCCATGAAACAGCATTAAAGCAGCACTTCACAAACGCCCTCTTGTTCGGAGCTTGGTTTGGTGGAGCAGTTCCAGCTTCCTGCTTACAAAGTTAACGTGATTTGTGCCAGTGTTTCCGGCGGACTGGGGTGCAGCCATTTGTCGGCCCGACTCTTGCAAAGACAAGTGTTGCCTTGAATGCAGGAATTCACTGGCTTCAGTTTTGGTTGTGTCAAGGGCTCTGTTATTTGGAATTAATAAGGAGAACTAGTTCGAAAAACAAAAACAAACAACCGACAGCGTGGCACTTTCACCAAACCATTTTGCCTTCAAGCATTATTTTCCTTATTACCCAATGAAAAGAACCAGCAATATATTCTATCCCACTGACAAGTACTGCCTGTGTAACCACAGACTGATATTGATTATTCTTCTGTGCCTCACACACGTTCTCATTTTACTGGGAACATCGGAACTTCTCATTTTACATGTACCGTCCTACTGCCTGAAATTCTCAAACAAAGTTAACAAATAAAATTAATAACGCTACAAATAAGCACTGCAAATTTGGAGCTATTTGAGCAACACTTGCCAAAAAAAACCTGCAGTGCCATGTTGTTGTTGTTTTTCAAATTTCGCTTTGTAATATTGACCCATTTATAAATACAGGAACACAGCAGGTTCAGATCTGATGTAGTTTGTTTTTCAGCCGTCTGCGTGATGGTTTATTGTTTTCCAGTATACTGTGATGAATATATAAGCCATACTGAAGTTTTGCTTGAACCTATGTATGTTACAACACTGTAATGGAAGTAGTGTCCATTTGGTCTGGACATTAAATAGATTTGGCAGCACTTGGTAATTCCCTTCTTTATGGTGCTGTATTTTCCAGGCAATTTTACGGAACATTAAGTCATAATTTACTTGAGAAATATAACTATACATTTTAGCTATAGATCACTAGAATATCTATATGGAAGGCCACAGCTGGGTACTTAGTATAAGGAAATTAGAGAGGAATGGGGAGTGATAGTTGCTACTGTTATTAGTTTTAGAACTAATGTCAATACAGCGAGGGATGACAACTATATACTGGAATTAGTATAAAGTAGTATACTGGCTCAACGTCACTGACCTATAGCTAAATTTGGAAAGGTGTCTGGGATTTGCTGGTGATAAATATGGGGCCATAAAATACCACGACCATATTAAGCGCTGATCATTAAAGAACCTGGGTGCAGGTGTGTCTTTAACATTTCAGTTTTACATGGTCTGTTGGGTCCCAAAGCTATAAAATGTGTCCTTTGCATCAGATAAACCATCACAGAGGACGCTGAAATAAATAATGGAGGCCACCAATGGCACATTTCAAATCAATACAGAAACACCATAGACGACTTATACTTTAATCTACGTTATCCATTCATCCAGTGGCATTAATTGATTCCTGTTTTCACCCTTGTAAATAAACACTGTCAAGTCCCGGTTAATGGAGAGCATGATTTCCCCTGAGCATTTGCAACAGAACTAAACTAATGAAAGTTTTATAATGGCAGAGATAACATGAATAGCGCTCCAGTTACTCATTAAGCATCTGCATCACCATAATTTCAATCCAGTTTTGGTTATCAGGTAATGATGATGAGTTGTCACTTGGTTCAACACAAGACAGATATAGAGAGCATTTGGAAATGCATAGTGTGACAAGGTGTGTTACATTTGTTTGGCTAAAATCCGTGGCCCTCGGGAACGCAGGTGGACAGTAATAATAATAATCATACCAGTGAAAACAACTTTTATTGACGGTGCAATAAGTGACAGAGGATCGCTCATTGTAGGATAAGCTACAATGAATACTGAAGGATTCAAAGATAAATGTAGGTGGAGGTCCAGGGGGAGAAGGTGGCGGAGGAGGAGATGGGGATGGAGGTAAGAGGAGGAGGATAAGGTGGTCCAGAGTCCCGGCAGCGAGTCTTACCTCTGGGACGTCTTCTTGTACTTGCGCCTGCCAGAGAAAACAAGGAGGCAACAATCACATTACTCTTATAATCTGGATTATATTCAATATACTTCACTTGGAAGGACAGAAAGGAAACACACTGGACCTCATGCAAGAACCACATACACAGATTTGTGTTTCATACATGTGAGTTGTTGTAAAAGGTTTGTGGATTCACCACTGTTCTTGTTTACATATAAATGACGTTTCATACCGGTCATAAATATAGACAACCTTTCTTGACAAGGGAACAACAAGCAATC
>JAFBJQ010001993.1:155344-166011 GCA_016785345.1 Trinectes maculatus
TGTATATATTATTATTATTATTTTATATTGCCATATATTTATAAAGCCATTGCAGTGATTGCATCCAAATGCAGCAGATGCTTAGTTTATTTATTCTCAATAAACTATATAATGAACATGTTTTTACTAAAGCACCAGCTGACTGATTCATATTTTTAGATATCAGATATTACTACTGTGTGTAATATTATTTGCACAAATATTATGGACTAACATGTGAACCTGCATGAGCCTCTTCTGTTTTCTCTACTGGCTCTCCACTGTTTTCTCGATTTCCTCTCCCTCACCCTCTAAACGTCTGGTAAAAACCAACAAGAGCAAACATCTCTCTTCTCGCTGTCTGCACAGTCCCAAACTTGCGGGGATGACTCAGCCCCGTGCCCCCTTTTCACCGAGCCCACTGCCACACGCTCAGGTCTTTCAATTACTTGATGCAGGATGCAGGGATAATGCCAGGGCACCACCTCAAAGAGGCTCCTGCTTTCATCTGCTGAGATGGGTCTTCTGTAAGAAGGGAGGAGAAAGGTTTGCCTGAGTGCAGTGGAGCCTGCTGATGCTCCCTTCAAAAGGCGCATTTATCTATGTCTCTTTCTACTTTCCCGTCTTTGGCTTTCCGTTTTTGTTCCCTTTGCTCGCCTCCTTCAATCCACTCTTCGTCTGTGTGTTATTTTGCAGAGGTATATTGTGGCCCCAGGAGATCTGGAGCCACAGGCAGGGCTGGCAGGTCAACTCGAGGGGAAACCACAACAGTGACTTCACATATGCTGTTCACAGGTTTACACCCCAGGGTCCTGATGCACCCTGTCATCTGTATGTATAAGTGTGTCACCCGACGTGGTTGAGCCCAGTGAGAACGCTTCGGTCAAAAACATTGCAGGGATCAGGAAGGTCACTTTAAGCATCGGTGCACTTGAAAATGAAAAGGAAGTGTGAGAAGGAGAAAAAGTAGATTCGATTTGATTGGAGGCCACGGGAATGTGATAATACAGTCTCCATGCGGAAAATGTCACCTCTCACTAAAGGTCAGCTCTCCATTTACATCTGCCCTATCATGAGGCTGTCATGATCCGAGAGGCTTTCTAAACGCTGACTCCCCTTCATCACGTCTGCACACCAGACTATAAGTTACTTTCATTACAATCACTGAACTGATATGACACAGTCAGTGTAAAGCAAATGTTTGAGTGTTTATTGGGTTTCTACATCCACTGAGAGGAAATTTGATTTTTATTATTATGGTCAAGGTTTGGGGAAAGATCCTATTCTTGACAAATAAATATAGGTTAATTGATGGTTGAAGTAATCTGTAAACATTCCGATCTACGCCATGCAACATCTGAGGTGTGGCAGAATGTTATAATTTGATAAGTGATCATGATTTATCATGATTTTCATTCACACAGCTTTGTATGTACAAGCAAGTGGGAGACAAACTAGCCACACAAAACCATCTAGTATGGATACTTGAATATGTTACACTTTTACTAACAAACAGTGAGTGCTTCACAACTTTCAACACACATTTTTATACTGCAACACAATAATGATCTAGTGTAATTCTAAGGGTTTTAAGAGAAATTATTAATAAGATACCGCCCTCTGTAAAAAAAAAAAAAATAACAGATGCATGAAATAGCAGGAACAGGAATGTAGCCTTGTGCCGACGGATGTCGCCTCCAGCCTTTGTACCCAAGGAATCTCACAGAATAGTTTAATTACATTACCAGCTGATGAATGAAACACCTGGAGGGAAAAAGCCCGACTGTGTGAGTTATTTGGATGCCTATATTGTGAGAGGACACAATATAATCATGTTTAGCATGGATGAACTATTAAGAATATGCTGCAGTCTTCTACTGGTTGCTTATAAAATATATGTGAATCCTTCTAATTGTAGAATTACTAGTAATTAGAGGAAGTAAATTCATGGAAGTTCGAACGAGAAGATGCCGATGTAGCAGGATGTGAATGAAAGCAGGCTTCACTGGAATAATAATGTGTCTATATGAGTGATCATGAAACATCTAGCCAACGTTTTACTCAGTTTCAAGACGGACGAACCGGCACCAGAGCCAAAAATGTGTCCCTTCACCTGATGATAATCAAAATATGTCCCTGATTCATTTATATCACAACAACTGCCCACAAAAAAAGACCTAATGAATCAAGCCTGAGGAAAACGAACTACTCGTCTATGACGATGACAGAGGGACCCGCTGGAAATTGCGCGGCGCCGAGGTATTCTTGTCACTGCGCTCGGGCTCCCTCAAAGCTCCCACATCGAAAATCGAGACATTAACAGCGCCGGCCATTTGGAGGTACATGAAAAATTCAGATCTCATTTAAATTTCCGGGGCAGTTCGATAAGGACATCTATGCATCAAAATAGCAATCGCCTTTGCGGTAATGACCACATTTTGGTGAAGATCATCTATCACAAAAATATGATTCCACATCTATACTTAATTTCTCTCTTCGCATTGTAATGGCTGTAATGGAGATGGAAGGCTGGGTGGGAGAAATTGAGGGCATGCGGCCATCAAGCTATATTTATTTGGAGAGTGATGGAGGTGGAGTAAAATACCCCAGAGAAGAAACTCTTTATTACTCCGTGCCCAAGAGAGATTCCTACAGGTCAAATGTGATGCATGCAACGGCTGAACCAAGATGGAGGAAGAGGAGGGGAAGCAATCAGACCTGAGCAGCACAGAGGCAATTTAAACAAGGACTCCACTAATACTCCTGTTGTTATAATGGTCTGATCTGTCACTGCAGCTATGATGGTTTTATGGCACTTGTGCTGGTCTGAAGTATGTGGCGTCTGAAGTAAGTGTTGTAAGTGCTGTCTCGAGCCTGTTCAACACAGCAGGATCATATGAGGAAACAGAGTTTGATAGTTGGAGATATGCAGATCAGCATTTTCACCATCAGCTGTGTTGCTGGATAGTGCCACTGCGGTTATGGCAGTAAGAGCAGCACTGTGTCCAGGTAACGCCTTGGACATCAGCCAGCAAGACTCCATAAGAGTCTAAGTCTTATTGCCACCGACCTTTAACCGTTACCGAACCTATTCACCACTGCTTCTGCTGACACAGGTAAAACAAAAAAAAAAAGGTTAGTATCCCACTGGAGACTTGTCCCTGCACAACTGACAAATATTAACTTCAACTTTTAGATCTGATAAATTCATTTGGACTTATTGACTGCTACTATTGACAGTTCACACTGATCTGGTTGAGTAGAGCAGGTCATCTGGGATTGGCAGCAGTGCAGTCTAAATGCAGATTGAATAACTCAACACAAAGAGCTAAAAGCTGTGTAAATAGCTGCAGAGGTGCACGCTGCACTCATAACGCAAGAGCAGCACTAACGGGCCGTTTGAGTCACTGCCAACAACAAAAATATCCTTTTAATGGGCTTAGGTTTTAACTTGACTATCAAATATATTTGACTTTGAATAGGCTTTCATAGCCGCGGGCTGTTATTTCAAATGAAGCCATTCAGAAGCGTCGAGTTTTTCTCTGTACAGGTGCGAATGTCCACGTGCGTAATTTCTCAACATGTATCTGTGCTGACGCGTCATAAAATTGTCCACGGTGGACGGTGATTTTCTGTCCCTGAGTTCACTTCAGGGTCAAGGCTCAGCAAACAGCGCGCACAGTAACTCACATAGCTCAAACTGACAAACACCACAGCAAATTTATGCCATGCTCCACCCAATGCATGCTATATATACACTGTGTGTATATATATAGCATACACACTATGTGTAAATATAGCATACACACACACACACACATATATGTATGTATATACACATATATATATACACACACACACACACACACACACACACACACACACACACACGCACACGCACACGCACACGCACACACACACACTGCATCATACTGTATAATAGTCCACAATTCATAATAATGCAGCAGTGTTAACTCTGAGGTTGCACTTCAGTCATTATGATGAATAGCTTCGCCATTTGCCCATGTGCTTGCAGTCACACTGGCCCGTGGAGTCTCATTAGCCGGCTAGTGAAGCCAGTGATGGAGGTTGTTGCTGCACAAGGGATGACAGCGGGGGTCTGTGAACCTGCGGCTGCAGCCAAAGGAGGGGTCACCCTCTAAAACTGTGGGCTGCCGTGGAGGAGACAGCCGCCTTAATCAGCTGCAAAGTTCACAACTCATCCAATTAGCCAGCGAATAAATCACACAGCTGACCACAGACGTGCTGCATGTATGCATATATGTCTGTTTGAATATCCGGCTATTTGAATATCATGTCTGTTTGTGTAGTTGTGTTTTCATGCTGTAGTAAACGCACGCGTTCCACAATAATGTTATTTGAGTGAATATAAGATGGATGGATACACACAAAGATCAGATATAGAGCCAGTGTACAATGTGATTTCAATCCCACCATATCTCTGCATATGGGGCCATGCACCGTGCCCACTGTGTTTGAAGCCAGGACTCTGGTGCACATCCTCCTCAGCCGCTGCACAGTGCAGGAGATGAGTGGACAAAGCAGCCCTGACCCAACAAATAGACCACTGCCTTTATTGGACACCCACCAAAAGAACAACTGCAGGCATCCTGACCTTTGCAAGGGACCAGCAGTTATTGGTTGACCTTGAACGCTTCCTCAACCCCTGTAATCAGACATTGTCTGATTGCACCAAGCAAAGCCGTGAGGCTGAAGCTGCGAGTCAGGAGAAACAAGATCTCCAGTTCCACAGGGCAGATCAGGAGGGGTGTCAGCAGAGTGTGTGGAGAGGGAGGTGTCTCCCTGTGGAGGTCAGATGCACAGCCAGTTCTTTAATCACGATGCGGGACAGGGAGGAGGAGCTTTGTGATAACAGCAGCATTAAGAGCAGCACTGTGCATTAGCTTGAGACAAGTGTACCTAATAAACTGCAAACTGAGCGAGCTGCAGTGACACGGCGTTAATTACATTATTAGGCTACAAGTGGCATCAGGTTAAATGATGACATGACAGTCTGCTACACATGATCCCATTAAGAATATAATACACGGTTGCACATTCTTAATTAACATACATTCCAGCTTAGTCAGTAAACAGCAGTCGCACCGATGACTCAGCAGTTCTTTACACAGTAATGGCCTCATGTTACTAGATGTATGACTCAGCATGCACTAAATTGTTTTCAGCAGTTGCTATGTATCAGGAGTTTTACATTTTCATGCATTCATGCGGTATTAATATAGACAGGAAAGATCAAGCAGCTGTGGAGACTGGAGCACTGACGCTTTAAAAACAAAATTCCCTTTTCGCCTTATTCACCGCGAGCTGTGCAGAGCTGTAGCTCCATTCAGCCCCGAGTTAATGACAATATCTGCTGTCCTTTAACTCGCTCATGCCCATCCTGCCTGCAGCGTTCCATATCTGTCCCCTCTCCATTCAGCAATAAAATCTAATTATCATCGCCTGGAGGATACCGGCCTGCTCTGGCCTCAGAGGTGACACGCTGGTTACATCATTTTATCGATTCCTCCTCGGTCCACAGTCACTTAATCACCCTGTACCGTAATCTTACCATTTGTCATTTAGTTGTAGATCCATACAGCTCCCTGTGGAGTTGCCCTCTATTAACCACTGTTGGCCTGGGCAAAGACTTTGCTTGACCTTAGTGGGATTTCCCAGACGCAGATGCACAGGAGAGGGGGCTGTCAGGTGACTGGGAGTCATATGGTACAGGACTGGTAGATTCCCAAAGATTCCCACCAGCTGCAGACACTGCTTCACATTACTGAGACAAAACAAATCTGCACTCTGCAGTCTCCTCTCTAATATTTCCTCTTTACTGAAACAGCTGGTGCGACTGAAACTGCATCGTTCCCGAGCAGGCCAGCAGACAGGCAGCTCCGCAGATTGTTTAACCTCAGCATTCGGCTCACGCTTGGCATCAGCTCCCCACCCCGATTCAGGCTTAAGTTATGTCTCAGTAAAAGACACGACACTAAGCCAGTGTCTCAGCGGACAAATGAGGTGTTTCCCCTGAGGGAGACGAGGGGGCTTTTAGCTGTCCTGAGCAGCTGCTAGGTTTTTATTTAAAATCTTAAATGAAGGAAGAGGCTGTGTCCACTCAGGTGGAAAATCGCTTTCTCCTTGTCACCACCCAACTCAGGAGGGAGAAAAAAAAAAGCACCTTTGTTCCAGAGGACTTGTGAGAACAACCGCACTGTAATGGGAGATAGCACAGAGGAGCCCCAGAACAGCAGCGTGTGTTGCTGCGGTCGGACGTCTGTGACTAATGAGACCAACAGGTTCAGCGGGATTCCCACAATCGCACACAAAACACCTCATAAAATGAGACTCTCTGGGAACGTGTGCTACACAAACATAAAAAATGACTGCATCCGCTCGCCATAGCTCCTCGCATTATGCATCCAATCAAAAGGCTGTTATCGCACGCTGGCGGCATTTTTAGTGTCCTCTGACAAATGATCACTTCTCGCCACCTGCGGCATTTGTAACGGTCTCCAGAGCCATCAAGGTTAATTGGAATCAGGCGTTAAAAGACGTTCAATATTCTAAAAGTGACAACAAATTATGTTAATGGTGGTTTGAAGTCCTTGTTATCAAGGTGGAATCAATCATGCCCACATCCCTTGAGGTCAGCAGCCGTACATAGCAATTAGCAATGTGTGTATGTGTGTGTGTGTGTGCATGTGTGTGTGTGTGTGTATCAAAAATGCTAAATGTCAGACATATGATTATTCTCTTTATAGCTTGTAATCGGTGGTTCTAATTTAATTTGAGTTCTAACTTTAATAATTAAGGTTCACATTAATATGAGTCAAAGCCAGTGCACATGCGGAATAACGCCGTATCCTATACGTTGCATTGTTTCCTCCCTCTGTGTCTATTCATTAGGGATATCGACGGTATGTAAATTCAGCCTGTACTCGAGAATGAGCTGGACATGTCTGTCAACAGCCCGCTGCAGACTGACACTGGATTCGCTCCATGGTATTGAGCAAACGATACACTGTCAGGAACGCTCTCTTTGTGGGTATGGCATTGTCAGACCTGATGGCCGTTTTCTCTGTGGCGTCTGGTTCATCTGTGGCAGGAAGCTCGTCGGCCAGGATCTCCTCAGGGCTCCGAGGGTCACTCAGGGGGGCCTTGTGCTCTTTGCCTTTGATCCCCATCCCTGCAGTGATGGCATTCCACAAGGCACTCTGGGACTTTGAGCCTGCAGATAAAAGACAAAAAAAAAAGAAAGAAAGAAAAACCTCATTGGTGCAAAAAAAAAGGAAACACAAATGTATTAAGTTTCAACTGAAAGTACAATTAACTTTATGGATCTTATTAGTTGAAACAGAAGATAAGTCGCCTTTATAATGCTGCCCTCGTGTGGCTGTATGATGTCAATGCTGTTTGTTTTCAGAGGCAATGAACGCTCTATATGCCATCAACAAGTAGCACCGGAAGTGCAGCTCGTAGACTTTTACATAAACCCTTTTAAGATCTACAATTTGGCAATTACAACTTAAAATAAAATAAATGTCACACTTTTGTCATCCGTTTTAGTCAGTAAGGAGCAGCACCTGCAACATACTGGACTTACTGTGATAAAAAGATATGTTTATGCCTTCAGTTTTCCATCTCTATCCTATTTCTTTGGTAGAAATTAAAACTGACTGGATTAAAGGTTTTATATTTCCATTTTATCATAGTAAACAAACAAGATGAAATGCTTTTACATGAATAAATTGAGTGAAGTGGCTAATAAGCAAAAAAATGATGAATATAGAAAGGGTGAGACTTACGGGAGAAACTAGCCTGAGGTCTGTTGGAGCCCTCTCGATCTTCATTTGCCACTGGAGGAAGAAAGGGATGGATGAGGATCAAGTGAGACAAGTCAGACTTTTCCATCACTGTGTTCCTGATATTCTTTCACATTAAATATTGTGAATACGTAAATATGTTAATGGAAACAGGAATAAGGAATAATGAAATGAATGAATAATGAAATGAAATGTTGTCTCAAAAAGTCTATTCCTTCCACATCAGACAGTCGTTTGCATTATCACACAAACATAATCCCACACTGGAATGAGACTCTTCCCATCCTTCACTTAATGGCTCTGTTCCTTTCCTGTTTCTCGTTCTGCTGTGTTCCTGCCTGTATGCCTACTCTTTGTACATAAAAGAGCTGCTGAACCATCCATTAACCCTCACTCATCCATTAAACCATAGATCTGCCTTCAAGTGTCGTGTGTGTGATTGTGAAAATACTGTAATTGTTGCTGTCACTGCAGAGACTGTCGCCCTGCTGGAATCTCTGCCCACTTCACACAGCACACAGTGTCTGGGGTTCACAGAACAATGTTGCTGTGAGGAACCAAATGGCGTAATAACACAGGTATGAACATAATATCAGAGGTGATGTGCTGAGGGGTCAGGGGTCATCTCTGAGTGAACCTTTGACCCACAGCTGACTTCCACTGCGCTTATCTCAGAGGATAATGAAAACAAATGTGTGGTAGCAGGTAGAAAGAACATTTCACTGCACATTGTACTATGTATGATTGTGTGTGTGACAAATAAAACTCTTGAATCTTGAATCTTGAAATAGCCAACTGAACAACAGTGCCTGTGTTTCTCTTCCAATACACTGATGAACATCATGGTTACAATTCAATTTTGAGAGCACAATGAATATATCACACTAAATAACATGTCCAAATGGGTACTTTTTATATTGCTACAATATTTTTTCTGAAATTAATGTTTCCAAACGATGCATGAAGATTGCTGTAAGCCTGTAAGTTCCTCAAAATGTATTTTGTTTGTTTGCCACTAGATGGCGACTCCCATTTTCAGACAGCAAAAAAGTAAGTCAGGAGGGGTACATAGAAAATGTGGTAATTTTTGGAGTTCGCTTTATATTAGGTTTTAATATAATTTTTTTATATGTATGAATATTTGAGTCGCTTTGGCTTTAGGATAATTTTGCAGGCAATTTGTTGTTTTTTTAAATGGATCCTTGCGACTTTCAAATATTAAATTTGAACAGACTTGCAGAGGCACCATCTCAGTGACCTCTCGGCCTCTCGACCTCTCAGCAGCCCATTGGTCAACCAGTCCCTCATATCACCAACCCAAAAATGCCAAAATGCTTTATAATGTAAAGCATGCTTCCTTTCTCCTAAGTGGTAGTGGTTGCAAAATAAAAGACAGATGTTGTTCCCTTTTATTGAAGCCTATATAGCCACAAAGCGTGGGCTTTGCTTGTATGAACAGTAATCGATGCATTGTTACAGTATGAATATTTAATGAAAAACATATATATACGGTAATAAAGATTTCTTTTTTGGAAGTGTTAAGTGTGGCTGCACATTTGAGATTGAGGATGGTTGGTCCTAGTTTCTGAGCCTTTACACACTTTGAATTTAGAAATGATCAGTAATTATTTCAGGGCTCAGGTTAATTGACTCCAAGAAAACCCATTCTCACCACAGGACATGAAGGTGACTTTGTGAAAAAGGAAGCCGGACGTGACAAAAGCTTCAACCAGGTTCACACTGAGCAAGACATTTTCAGACGATTAGTTTTATAAGGACCTATTATTGTAAATGAAGGATTAATTATATAGTCACAAAAGTATGTCAGTGTCCTAGTTACTGACACTTACTGCCCTCGCTGCAGGACTAAATCCAGGATGAACATGAACATCTGCAGGCTCAAGGCTTATCTCCACCACCCAAGGATGTTCATGTCCATCCCAGAAAGCTCACTGCGACCTCTGTCGACCCCGAGAGCTTCAGATCCCGCTGATCTCTGAGAGGAGAATGCTGTTTCTGAAAGTATTTTTTAACTGGCACACCACAGTGTCACTGTGATCAAGAATAAATTCACTGCATTATTCTACTGTCAATCTCCTTCCTTATTCCTGGAAAACCAATTTACACTGTCCTGTTATTTAATGTTAATATCACGTAAACTCGCCTTTAATTTGTTCTTCAGTAACTATTTCTACTTAATGATCTCAATGGGTTAAAGCTGCCGATTGATTATTTTCCACCTGTTTTTGTGAAGGAACCTTTAAAGGCAGCACGGGAGCAGGGTACCATGACATGTAGTAAAATGTAAAATAATACAACAATCCGTTTAGTCATCTTTTTGTCTTACATCAAACACACTTTGTGCTGCATCGTGCTGTGGAGGCAGGTGGATCCTCCTCCTCATGATCTGTTGGAGGACATTTGCCATTTTGGCAGTCGATAACAGTCTTCGTGACGTTCAGTGCCCTCATCTACTCACTCACTCTGTCTGTATCACTGAACGTCTCATAGACGTAGGCCCATCATGATCTTTCTGTGATGAATATATGGGCTACAATTTGATTTAGCAACAATCAGCAAGGGGTAATGGTGGTTTACATATAGAGTACAGGGGGTCCTTGAGTTACGACGGTCGCGAGTTACGTCGTTTTCGTGGTTACGACACATCTCCCGTGAACTTCCTTGTTTCGGCTTAAGCGGTTTGCCCCGTAAATATGTACAGACTTCGCACGGGAACTAGTTGGTGAGCGCTCTCTCTGTCTCTCAGCGCGCCTGCCGGCTCTCCAGCACCTCCACAGCACAGCTAGGCTACTCTGCCTTGTGTTTACTTATGTGAAA
>JAFBJQ010001993.1:166074-196039 GCA_016785345.1 Trinectes maculatus
ATGGGTTCGGGATCATGGCGATACCGTAGGTTTATTCACAACACAGGGTCTACACGGTTGATATCAGAAATCTAAAGGAAATGCTCATTACACTCGCGACCTCAACCCCTACAGTGACAAAAGGCAATTCACCACAGTAAACTCTTATTGTAGGGTGGTGTTATAGCGACATCTAGTGGCACAACTTTGTAACTACCTTACCTATGAATGTATGTTCCGACTTATGTCAAAATTCGGTTACGACACATCCTCAGGAACGGATCTCCGTCGTAACTCGAGGACCCCCTGTATATGTGTATATGTAAGTGATTTGATTTAACCACTATTTTAACTAAGCACAAGCCACATATTTTGTTTTATTACAAAATGCATCCTATCAATATAACTCAAGTTGTGATGAGGTGTTTAACTGCACCGTAGCAATAAACCTGGCCTTAGGGAATAAATATATTTTGCCTGCTTGAACATCGCTGCACTTCATCTTTATTTGGGTTCAACAACACAAGCGATTAAAGCATAACATCTGACTGATTTACTGTAAATAATAAAAGTCCACTCTCTTAACAAGTAACTCGTGCTGTAAACGTCCTGCTGTTTGTGGTCACGCTGTCAGTGTGTTTTATATACACGACATCGTTCTGTTTCCCTGCTGCTGATGTTGCATTTACTCAAATGCATTTTACGCAAATGCATCCATTACCACCCCATGCTCCACTGGAGTCAACCAGGAAGCTGTGATCGTGTCGTTGCACAGCAAATTGTTTTGGGAGCAAATCAGGTGACAGTGGTTTTTAAATGTTCACAAGCAAATGAGCTGGACTTTGATTTGACTGAACAAACTCTTGGCTACGGTTTTGCCCTTTTTCACTGCTGTAGATACAGTAAGACGGATTAGGACAAACCTGATTAAGGTGAGGGATTGTATCATACAGAACAAGGAACCTGCAACACCCACTGCCACTGCTGCAGCCACCTGTTGAACTTGCTTCTATATAAATATTCTGTAACACACTGACCACATAGTACTCTGAATGTGTCACATCTCTTGTTACACTTTTATAAAATATAAAGGAAAATATAAAAAAATATGAAATCGAATCAGCACATTTACCGGGTACACATGTGAATGAGTCACAGCCTTGTGCTAATTACAGGTTTATTTTAGACGCATTTACGCCTGAGCATAATAACCTGTCATCTTTATCTTATTGTGTTATTGCCTTTCATTCCTGATGATAGGTTGAATATACAATACAGTGTATTGTAGAAAGTTTAGACAGACATTGTGGAAACCAAGCATGTCAAGCATGTACAGTCTGTACAATGGGGAAAAGCAGGAAATACAAAAACAGAAAAAGAGCTCGTCAGTAATAATGATTCTATTCTTTCTATTCGAAATGGCGCAAAGAACAAACTGTCTCTCACAAAGACACAAATTCAGACCGGGAACTATAGAGTCATCCATTTCCTATGCTATGCTAAAAAAAATGAAAAACTGAACAGAACACAAATTGAGTAAGCCTGAAAAAAATTGGATTAAAGAAAGAAAAAAAAAGTACATGTCCACATAAAATAACGAGTGCCTGATCACCCAGGCCGGACACTTAAACACCTGCTTTCCCTGCAGGAGCTTTACATCCATCCACAGCAGCATAATGAAGTCTTACATAAGAACCACAGCTGGAATCACAGCAGACGCTGGCAGCTACAGTTGAGACTCGCTGTTTAATAGAGGAGTGAACATAAGGTGTTCAGCCAGGGAATGAAGTACCAGAGCTTAGGAGACACGCTTCAGAGGAGGTGATTGGCAAAACACTGCGCCGACTGACACCTTGGCCCAGTGTGCAATTGATTGTGACACTTGTGGGTTACCATGACAACTGCAAATACTTGTGAGTAGTAGAACAGCTAAGATATAGGCCACATGTGACCGAGGCAGGTTTATAGAGGTAACAGGATGTGTCCATGCAAGCAGAAAATCCAAACTCATATAGGGCTGCGCTTAATGGTTTGTAAAAGACAAGAGAAAATTATTAGAGGATCTTTCTTCCTGTTGTGCCCCTGCATCCGAAACTCTTTCTTATAAGTACATCCACATCCTCCAGGTATGTCCAGGTGCTTCAAAGAACTGTACCAGTGAAGTATTATATTCACTATCAGCTGACAGGGTTTAAACGTAAACCATCGCAAACGTAAACCATTACATCATTCTAATAACATGACAAACTTCTGTGTTTCTTGTAGAGATCCTTTGGTAAATCGCTCAGTAAAATCCAAACAAAAGCTTCTCCATTAATTTTTTTTTTTTTAAATTTTGCCACTTTGGTCCGGAGATGTACGCTGAAGCCAAATTATATTACGTTATAGTAGTGTAATGTGTCTTTTTGTGTTTTGGCTCTGTATAGCTATAGCTCTGTAGCCACTATTATCACAACCTCATCAGCTTATGTTGGCGGGTGTTTAGTGCTCCTGTGTGGGCTTTTTACAGCAGGTTTGCTGAAAACAGCTGCCTACTACATCTGAAAAAAAAGGGGTCGATAAGAGCTGTAACACTGAGCCAAAACAGTGAAGGTGTGGGCTGCTGAGGCAAAAACACTGAGCGGACACATGTTAACATACTGTGTAATAATCAGGTGAGTCACTCATCATCTGACCCACTATTCAAATAGCATTTCCCCGTCCTCAGGACAAGCATGAATACAGGAAGTTACCCTTTACTACTCTTTTACACTGGATATTTAGCCTCGATCCAACAAGTGTTTACTGCCAACTGTGCTAAAACGCACTGCTGTGACAACACTGATTGGGGTGTGGCAAAAAGTGCAATGTTTTCATCCTCAGGTGATTTACAGCTTAACTGGCATTTGCATAACACAGTATAAGATTTAACTCTATTTTCCTGTCAAACTAGGTTTTTAAACTATGAGCTTTATGGTAAACAGCAAAATGACCCCTCTGAGACTTTGTACCGACAACACCTTTTGTTTATTATCACAACTTGTTTGCTTGTTCTGCGTGCATACGACAAAGCTGTCAAACAAGTTCTGGTGTACAGCCGCCTGTTTTGGGAACACGACATGTTACTGTACGTGTCTGCAGCACGCAGCATCTTCACATCGCTCTATTTTCAACAGTGTTTCAACACTCGCTCCTGTGGGTTTTCACAAGTCTGACTAACAACAACGACAACAGAGAGACAGCGAACAGGGCAAGAGGCACATAAGTTCAGCAACACTCTGGTTGTCAAGACAATAGAAAGAATTCCTAGTGACGTCAGGCGCACACAGCCTTAGTCTGAAGCCCCCTGTTTCCATGGTGTAGTTGCGTTACAGAGGCAAACATCAACTTCAGTCGAATGGACTAATGCGCCGAGTTGTGCAGATGGGGAAATGTGATGCGTTCAGCCTCACGCTCCCTCTCTCTCTCCCACACACACGTCACTTTAATGCTCGCATGCAAACGCGCTCCGCCGCTCCCCGAGCACTGCCTGCCCTGCCTCTTCTTACCTATGGTGATGTTGAAGCCATCGATGCTGAAGGTGGCACTCCGACCCTTTCTAAACCGATGCTTCTTGGAGTTGGCTTCCATCGCTCCTCCACCCTCCTCGTACTCAGTCCTGGCTTTAACGCCTCTTATCAGTTGCAGTGTCTTGTTTCAGTTGCGGATGGGCAACTCTCCTCGTGGAGAGAGAGAGAGCGAGAGAGAACGAGAGAGAGAGAGGGGGAAGAAAAAAAAAAGCAAAACAAATGCCGTCCTCTGACTCCAGTTGGTGCTGAGCGCTGGGAGAGAACCTGTCCCCACTTCTCATTACAAACACCGAGCTGGAGAATTTCTCTCAAGTCCTTCTCCACCCCCTTGTCTTTGTTGTGGATATGTTTTCCCTCCCTCTCTCCGCTTCCCTCACCTCAACAAGCTAATTTCAAGGAGCTTATGGCTCTTGATTTGTTTTTCTTCTCCTGATCTCCCTCCACCCCTCCCACCCTGCTCGCGCCACTCGTCTCTCTTCCCCCAGAGGTACGGTAGGTGTGTGTGGTGGGTGGCGGTGGGCGGTGGTGGTGGTTGCGGTGGAGGGGAGCATCTCCAGAGGTCTTTAAATGAACATGACTCCTCCTACTGTCAAGAATTTATAGTGAAAGTAGTGAGAGCGCAGGTTGGCGAGGACCCTGGTCTGTTCTGGTTTTGCTCACACAGGGAGAGACGGACTCTGAAATCACTCATAGGGTTAGAAAGGCAGTGAGTGAGACTAATGATGTGAACTGAGTCAAAACTACTGGTTTAAAAAAAAATGTCTCGGCTTTTTATTTTGACAGCTATTCACTCAGGAATTGAAAGATGAAGCTCGTTGGCAGCTAAACATATACTCAGCTCCTGAAAGAAGGTAAGTCAGTCAGTGCTGCAGAAAAAACACTGCCTCAAATTCATCCGTTTTCTCTTTTAAAACAAACCTTGATTTAATGACACTGCTTTTCCTCCTCAATCTGAGCCTCACACACAGATTTTAAAAAAAATCCTCCCTTTCTGCTTCTTTTTTCGTGATCATTTACCCAGTACACACACACACACACACACACACACACACCTGCACACCACCAGACCAACAAAGGATAAAAAAGCTCCCCTTATTAGCACCATCTGACATTTAGCTATGGAATTTTTTTCCCCCCTCTATTTCATTTCCCCCCATGATTAGTGTCTGTGAGTGCTCTTTATGAAGGCTCCTGGTTTGTTCTCACACCTTTCCAATTCAATGTTTGCGCCAATAATAGCACACAGAGAGATCAGGAGATGTGATGTCTCTTTAAAAGTCATTGCCTGCTTGATGAAAGAACAAACCACTTGTGGACTCCGGTGCAGTTTAAATCCCTTTATACCACTCTCCATCCCCACCGTTTATTCAAATTGCCAACAATCTTAAATTAATGGGTGTATAACCAACTCCTCAGACAAACCTTTCCAATAACACCCACGATCTATTATGACATGTCCTTCAGTAGCACGTCTTCTAATCTCAGCAACGTGACAACAAAGATGGGCTGTTTAGAAGCATTAACACATCCGCAGTTAATGAACAGTTAATAAATGCTGCATGATGTCTGCACGCCTTCGGTGGTAACACCAGCCTCACAAATCTGCACACCAATCGCACCGTGACGACTGATTAGACATCGAATTCCTAATCTGTCAATCAAATCAGGACATACTGTATGCTACAGTGCTACGGGCAGCAATTGTTGCTTTGACATAGGTTAAGGCGCCTGAGGCAAAGGAAATTGATCACAATCAGATCTGCCTGATTGTAGCAGAGCCGGGTTGAGTCAATCAGTGCAGTTCCAGCAGACACACGAGACACTTGTTAGATAATTACACTCCATCTCATTCTGTTTGCGAGCTGCAGTAAGAGCTCTTTATGCTCTCCTTCTCCTGTCACCCTGCTCTCCCCGGCCTCCAATTCACACTGGATGGAGCAATTTACGTGGCTCCTAATTCGGCAGCACTCTCGCTGTGCCATGTGAAGTGTCTGTCTGCTCCTGGGTAGTTTTTATGTTAATGGGGGCATGAGCGAGAAACAACTTTGTTGTTGTTCTTCCCCTATTTTTAAGCAGACGCCCACGTCTTCAATTACTTTGAAAGGATTGCAATGGTTTTCATGTGCTTTTTATGCCCTTGTTTGTGATATTTATACATGAATGTTGATGCCACAGCTGTGCCAATGTGATATTATGATATTATTATATTGCTGTCACCATCACTTTACTGTGTTTGTCCAAACGGAGACTGAAAGAAAATGCTTCTTTATCCCAAATGTTGAATAAAAATAAAGAAAAGGGGCCAAAGGGCATGAGAACAGGTCGCTGTTTTATTGTTTGTTACGTGGTCAAAGTTTAATGCATTAATGCATTTGGGGTTATAGAAGTTCGAAAGGAGATTACATAACATACTCAACTGAAAGAGTGTGCCCCTGCTTTTATTTTTATGCTGCTTTAGAAGGCTACGTCCTGTTCTACATCTTTCTGCCTTACTCTCTAAACCACAGCAATGCAGGCTTTTTACAAGACATCTGTTAAAAGCCTCAGTGTGCTGGAGTGAGCCTGCTGGACGCTTTCAGTTTGTTTGACAAGTTGTTAGCCAGTTAGATACATAGATCAACAGAAAGTAATCTTCACAACTATCGACTAGATCATCATAAAAGATACCAACCTACCGACCTTAAAATAATACTGGCAGCTACAAACAGCGGGGGAAATTCCTTAAAGGTATATTTCCTTTTTCAGGAAAGTAACAGTCTATAAGTTCCTTTATTTGTAAAACTACAATTCATTACACTGAAATATTTCTATATTTGTAAATTTGGTGTAGTTAGTACAATTTGTTTCAGTGTACTGTTTAATTAATGACCGCATACATTATATTGAATGAGAGAAATGATTCAGCAAAACACCACAGTTACCATGAGACACAGAGTCTATAACCTAATGGATGTTGATTTTGATGGCAGGGTAAATTTCATGAGGGGGTTGTAGTACAACAGCTGCACTCAGGGGTGTATCCTGTGACCATACAGCTGTTGAATCCTTGTCGAGATCCGTTTTCTTCAAGGGTTATTAATGGGGTGACGTCACTGTCACTAGGCAACGGTGAGACCTTTCAGACATATATTGCATACTACGCTGCGGATGACAAGGGGTTAATATGGCACTAACACTCATTAGGGCTGGTGTGACTTTCATAGAATGGATACTGTACTTAAGTTACTTTCCGTGTCTGGTTTCCCCACCTCCATCTGTGCAGACAGCGCGTGTTGGAAAAATGCAAGAGCGACAGAACTCATTCCGTTCTGGCACAACATTTTTTTTAAAAAGTTACAACTTGTGTGGAATTCTCACACCGCTATTAATTACAAGTTTAAAATGTGGCTGTTTTGAACGCAGATATACATAAAAGCCACAAAAGCACCGGTGTGCTCCTGCTCTGTGTCCACCCAGGAGGAACGATCATTCAACCTTTGATCTGGTCATCAAACACCAGGACAGACCATCACCGGTACAACATCGATAGACATTAATTAGGCATGAAGATGAGGGGGGAGGTGAGGACTCATTTGGGGGATTAGGATTTGCCTCTTCCACAGCTCTCAAACAATCCTTGTTTTATTTGCAGTGAATTACTACCCCCTCTTGTGAGTCTGCCTTTTAAAATCAGCATTAAAGTGTATGATGGCTAAAAATCAATAAGATGACATTTCTGCACTAACCTAATTTTCTGGATCACAATAACCTCAATTGTCATTTTATTGTCTTTTTTTTTTTGAGTAGCTCACCTCAACATGACATCACTTTTGGTCCTTTCCGTTTGTCTAATCTGTCGTAGTCACAACTCCAGACAACAGCGATGCAATCAGACGGAAAAACAAGCTCATTAGAGGTCTCCCCTAGACTGTGGAATGACACACACTTTGTCAGTCCCCACACCACTGTCACCACAGTGACACACTGGTGTAATTAAGACACAGAGGGTGTCAGTGTGCTTACCTTTTCCCCAGCTAAATACTCATTAGAGTCAGCTTTAAGGGCGATGTTAACCTGTGTCGCACACCTGAGGGAAATGAGCTGACAAAACAGAGAGCCATCTGAGTCCTGCTGCACCAAGACCATGACATAAATAGGGAGTGTGTGTGTGTGTGGGGGGGGGGGGGGGGGGGCGGGGGGGAGGGGGGCAGCAGGGGGGGGGGGGGGGGGGGGGGGAGTGATCGAGCTATAGGACGCACAAGTTCAGCTAATGATTTCTGCACCAGCATGGCTCCAGATCAAAGAGGCAAAAGCAGCTGGGTCAGCAGGGCAAACATGAAAATCCTCCGATTTGAGCCAAACATCGAACACAGCCCAGACGTCCACCTCCCATTGACCCCAGCATCAAATCAGCGCCTTTAAAAGGCGGAGTCTGAAAATGTTGAAGACTGAACTGACAACATCATGAAAACCCGTAACACACACTGTGGAACATTTGACACACTGACACAGTAAAATAATAGTCAGGAGATGCCATGACAACGCAAGATAACTGATAGCTGATTGCACATTGAGTCCAAAAAACTGCAGAACCACCAGCATCCAAGTTGCTCATAGTGCCATGACTGATTATGAAAAATGTCAGTACTAATCAGACAGTTCTGTCCCCCACCTTCCTCACCTCAACACTTACTTTTCACTGGCCAATATATCATACATCACAAAGAAAACATTGCTAATGAGGGTGCTTGAGTGCACGTCATTGATCAGGGGTTTGCCCAAATCTCAGCTGAACCTGTTCTCTCTGGTTCCCTATTTGCATGTTCTCCCCTGTTCCGCAGGTCCTCGTTCCATTACAACGCAGATGTAAACAGAAGGGATGTGGATATGAACGGACAGATGTAACATGTGTCGGCCATATGGGGCACATATGGTGCATCCGGTGTCATTTTAAATTGCAATCAGTTACTCGATATGACATGTGTCACAGATGCATCACGGATCGCTGGGTTCAAGATGGATTAGTCTATACTGCTTTGTTATGTCACAGCTGGTTTTTGGCTCTTGGCGCCTGATATGGTAATGTCTCTTTATATTGATTTTTAAAAAGGAAATAGTTTTCCACCATCCTCCTATATATATATATAAATAATATGTAAAAATATTATTAGTATTTTGTCCTTTAATGTTTATTATATATTACTATACATATTATATATCCAGAATGTTTTACGCAACGATTATTCTTTTTTTAGAATTTTTTTTCCAGGACTGTCAACACACTTTCTGATAGGCTTGTTGTGCTATTAAAATTTTACCACATTTATATTTTATATTGTGATTCCTTTCCAATGCATTATATTTTACAGTCCCATCACATCAACTGCTGCATCCGATTACAAAACAGATTTCCAGCCCAAAGAACAGCTGATGCCTCTTCATTTTTTAATGACGAACACATCAGAAGTTGCAGATACAATACTTTGCTACTTCACAAGCACCTATCAGCAATCAGCAATCAGTTACACAAAGGCCTGTTGATATACTGTTTCCTTCATTGCGTGATGAAAACTAATACTTGTGGATGCATTGGTCAATAAGAATAAGTGGAGCTCTTTAATATCACTATTATTGTTATTATCAAATCACCCCATTAGATTATATTTATACCTTACAATAGCACTGAATGTGAGGCGGTTCCCATAGAGATCCTGTATTACCGGTCATGTATTCTGGGTACTTGAAAGAGCCTTGACACTTTAAAATGACCCATTGTGTGGGTGAATGGTCTCTGAGACATGGCGGCTGTGATAAGAGCCATGGTGTAAAGATGTTAGAGCAAAAACCAAGCACGAGCAGCAGTCCCATCACATCAACTGCTGCATCCGATTACAACACAGATTTCCAGCCCAAAGAACAGCTGATGCCTCTTCATTTTTTAATGACGAACGCATCAGAAGTTGCAGATACAATACTTTGCTACTTCACAAGCACCTATCAGCAATCAGCAATCAGTTACACAAAAGCCTGTTGATATATTGTTTCCTTCATTGCTTGATGAAAACTAATACTTGTGGATGCATTGGTCAATAAGAATAAGTGGAGCTCTTTAATATCACTATTATTGTTATTATCAAATCACCCCATTAGATTATATTTATACCTTACAATAGCACTGAATGTGAGGCGGTTCCCATAGAGATCCTGTATTACTGGTCATGTATTCTGGGTACTTGAAAGAGCCTTGACACTTTAAAATGACCCATTGTGTGGGTGAATGGTCTCTGAGACATGGCGGCTGTGATAAGAGCCATGGTGTAAAGATGTTAGAGCAAAAACCAAGCACGAGCAGCGATCTGAACACAACAGGAACTGTCGTCTGACAAGATAAGCCGATCGGGAGGTAGGTGTCTGCGCTCAGTTTCCCACGAGGGAGCAGGCGAGCGAACAGATTCTTCAGTACACATCAACATCACAGGGGACGAGGGAGGAAACTCAACAGGAGTCTACACTGTCATACAGTCATGGAAACACCACTGTAGAGGTGGTATTTTAGGAGTCAGCCAGGGAGAAGTATTTCCTCTGGGACCAGACGTGCAGCAGCAGAGAATTGAAGATAAACACGATTAAATGAGGGAAACACTGAGTAACACAGAGGCTGCAAGCTGTAAGAAGCTGTGTCACACATTCACCAGAGTGTAAACTGCTACTAAAAAACTTTGTATCCCCTGAAATCTGCAGATTCGCTAAGGACACGCTCGTCAACCTTTTTCCAACTTGTGCTGATTTGAGAAAACGTCTTATATGCGTTTAACAAGGAACCAAAAAAAAAAAACGACTATTTGTGTGTCAAATTTCAGTTTTGGATCAATGAACAGGACCCAGACATCAAAGAGATGCTTTGGTAGTGGAGATATGTTGCATTGACGCTGGTCTTCAAAGAGCCCAGGATTCATTCAGTGAACACTGAATACAGCAGCACATTCGCGGTGATCCTCTGATCTGACCACTCGCTCTCATGTACAAATAAAGCCATGAACTGAACCAGAGATGTGCCGTATGAAGAAACACAGCCACATACACACGCACACGTACACAGTAAATGGAGCAGAGATATTGCTGATGTTATAAAGCCAACCTGAGATTTTACCAATATGGCAAGTCAAAATGTTTATTATGGTTATAAGTGACAAAAGATTGTATATTTGTATAATTGTATAATTTGTATCATTGAATCATTATCATTTGATGTGCTACTGGTTGCTGTAGGTTCAGGTGACGCTTTTAAGCATTTTATAAAATGTGGTAGTTTAAGGTGCAATAATGTAACTAATAATCTGCATTATCTGTATCATAGATGTTGAACTGAATGCTAATGATGTGTGAAGTTGAAATAGATTAGCAAATAAATAATAGTCCTCATTTTATCACTGTCCCGCAGTGCAAATTTGTACAAATGCTACTTTGCACTTAACCACATTTTATATACGTTTTACTCACTGTCACGTTACAAATTCAGATTATTCATACAGCAGCTATGAGGTATAACACAATAGTTTGTTGTTTTGAGTTTCATTTTGACACAGATGCACTTTTTGTACGTTTACATAAGCCAAAATCTAAATACATAACTTTCACTAGTATTTCTACTGTGTGGTGTTATGACTTTTACCACGGTAAAATACAAAAAAAAATGCTTTTCCTTTTAAACACAGTGACTATCTGTCACCACGTAAGACACGGGTGTAAATGTGGCTATAACAGGACTTCAGTGAGTCCTCCACTCACCGCTCCGTGGAGCCTCACTCGACCTCTTCCTCGGGGTTTGTTTGCTTCCGTCGGAGTCTTGCCGGCTCAGGACCTCGGACAGCGACTGACGGGAGCTCTGTCTTCCGGCCTGGATGGGGACAGTGAACCGAGCGCTCCTCTTCTTGCTCAGGTCGGTCTCCGGGGCGGAGCGGCTCCTCTCCGGGTCATGGCTCTCCGGCTCCGACCCCACTTTGACCAACGCGTTTCTGGTCCTCGTTAGAGCAGAAGTCACCGAGCCCATCACACACACACACACACACCAAAAAAAAACAACCTTAATCGGAATCGCTCCCTTTGACTCGACCCTTCATTTCAGTCGAAACTTGACGGTAACAACACGGAACTGAAGGGAAAATCACTTCCCCGCCTCTGTCAGGCATTCACCTGGCTCTGACTCAGCAACATGTGAACTGGACCATGAGGCAGGAAGTTTGGACGGATCATGCCGGCGTCCCCTCGCTCCCGGGTTGTCTCCTCCGTCAGAGACGTCACATGGAGAAAGTTGCTCGGTCGACAAACACACTGGTCTCTCGGGGCCAGAGGGGGTAAACAAGCGGCATGGATGACACCACGCGCTCCCTGGATCATTCAGCTGAGCGGGGATCCTGACCCGCACCGACCCGCTGACCACCAGACCTCACTGTTTATATCACTGTCATCATTACCATCAAACACACGATAAGCTTCTCCAGCGTCCCCACGAGACGCGTCCATGGCATCAGTCACCGACAGGTGGCAGTCACGCACAGCAGGTTTGCTACAGGTGTGTCAGTTTGATTTGATTGAGTCTTGAGCTGCTAGCAGGTGTTTGTAAACGTTTAAGCCTCCCCCCCTCCCCCCACTCCCCACTCCTGCAGAAGGACTCTCTTTCAAATGTTATTGTACAGTTGTATTATATAAAATAAAAACAACAATCTAAAGTCATCCAGTGAGTGCGGATAACTGGCAACCAAACAGCTGTTTGTTTTATTTATTTATTTTTATCCTGATCCTGATCTGGTCAAGATCATTACAGTATAATTATGGGATATTTTGAAATTGTCAGGGAAAAATTAAGGACTTGTAAATGAGGATCTTTTTCATATCACCCTTCTTGTCTGAGGCATTATTGTGTTTAATGCCACTGCGTTGACACTGTGGATCACAAAGTATTACACCTCATGCACAGTATTGAGTTCTGTCTCACTGGTTTATTGCTGCGTACAGGCATTTGTGTCTTTAGCATACAGATTTCCTGCAGAGTGAATACTATACGGATCAAAAATACTACTTTGGTTACAAAGAGCTCAGTGAGGATTTTTGTGCTGTGCTGATTTCATTATAGTAGCTAAACAAATGTGACAATAGACAGCAGAGAAGGAAGCAAAAAACAGTCTGTGTCAACTAACAGGCTTACTGGATCATCACATATAAAGGCACTTTTTGAAGCTATTTGCTTTTTGTACATTGTGGGTTTTTTTCTCTTGCATGTGGCTACAGGAAACTGTGTTTCTTCATATTGCTTCTGTTGGTTGTTTCTCCAAGACAAAGACTTTATCACTCCATGTCATCGTGGTTCTGGGTTGACTCGTTGATCACCTGGAAAAGGAAGGAGAAGGCAGAGAAATGGTTTTTGGCTTAAGCAACACAAAATGACACAAAATCAGAAAGGTGGTTTGATGGTTGAGAATCATGTGAAGTGGATTCTACCTGTCCATCCCTGGTCTCAATGGTCTTGATGAGAACCTTCTTCGTTGTTGAGGTTTCAATATGAGGTTTGGATTCAATCACTGTTTCTATGAAAGAAATATTTTGTTATATTATTAACATACAGTGATATCCAATAACAGATACCAATATACCTTCAACATACTGAAGGTAATCTCACCTAAACTTCTCAGGTTAAGAGATGACAAGTTAGGCAGAGGGCCCGAGATCCTGGAAATGAAGAAAAGAACAGTCCACAGATCAACACATCTGTTTGTTGCATGTAATGAATGTCTTCATGCATATGAGAAAATTCGCATCACCTGCTCTCCTCTCCTTCCAGCAGCTTCCTGTAGGTGGCGATCTCAATGTCCAGGGCCATCTTGACATTGAGGAGGTCCTGATACTCCCTGAGGTGACGTGCCATCTCATCCTTCATGTTGTGAATGTCCTCCTCCAGACGACCAATGGTGTCTTGGTAACCGTTGGTCTCCAGAGTAAAGTTCTCCTCCATCTCTCTCATCTGGCGCTCCAAGGACTCATTCTGGGACAGCAGCCAGGAGAGAACAATATAACACAATACAACACAATGCAGTGAAAATAACTTCTGAAATAGATAAATGAGGGATGCTATTGGTTTTATGACAAAACCCATCCTGCATATTTTCCTCCTTTTTTGCTTAGTCATTATTCATATTGTCTTGTGAACTTTCAGTTGCCGATATGTTTGGTTCTATGGATTTTAGCAGCAACAATGTGGGGCAACAATAAAGTCGCATACTCACGGTTCCTTTGAGAGCATCCACCTCACAAGTCAGTGCCTGAACCTGGCGCCTGTAGTCATTGGCCTCCTGCTTGGCCACTCTCAGAGCATCATTATTCCTGGCTGCAGCCTCAGTGAGGTCAGCAAACTGTCCTCAATCACAGTGTCAAACAGAAAGACAGACAAAAAGGTAATTACACAATCACCTACTTAATAATTGATATGTCAGAGGCTGAGGGAGAGTGGCTATTGCAGAGTGTAGCCCATAAATTATGAAAGACTGGGGGAAAAAAACTTTACACTGTTATTTGCTGGTTAATGTAGCATTGTGTCATCCCTGCATTCACTGAAATATTGGTCCAGCAGTTACATCATCAATCATTTGGAGCCTTGTTTCAGGATAACCAAAAACATGTAAGGCATCTCTCTTTTAGCTCTATTGTCTTCTACACTAGCTCTTGGAAATATCCATTTCACTATGTTCACTAAATAGTTGCTATATTTGTCTGTCTGCTCTCTGATTTGTGAAAACAGCTGTCCATTACAGCCCAGAATGCCACTGAGAGCAGTGAGAACAGCAGTGACAGATAATAACTCTCCATAGGGTCATCACAACAACGCTTTCACAGGTGGTCTCGTACTCCCCTAAAAGTACTGATTATATCTGCGTTAAAGTTTATTGACCCACAAAATCTGTAACACTGCGGCACATTTAAAAGTTAGAATTCCTCACCTTGGACTTGTACCATTCCTCAGATTCCTGGATGTTCTTGGAGGCCAGGTTTTCATACTGCAGACGGACGTCCCTCAGAGCAGCGGTGAGGTCAGGCTTAGCCATGTCCATGTCCACCTGTATATGCTGCTGCTGCTGAATCTGATTCTGCATCTCCAGCATCTCCTGCAACAGAATCAGTGGAGCATAACGTGCACAAATAATGCAGACAGTTCATTTAAATGCCCTTTCCTATATATATTTCTGACTTTCCTGGCTGTATGAAAATATACATCATACAAAGTTGGCTTACATGCACAGTGCATCTGCATTAGACTGAGTCAGATCTAGCTCACCTCATCATGCAGCTTTTTAAGGAAGTTGATTTCCTCTTGCAGTGACTCCACCTTCCGCTCCAAGTCCAATCTGGAGAGGGCAGCATTGTCCACATCCTGTGCCATGACACTGACTCTTAATGAGGTGACTTGTTAAAGTGACATGAATAATGCATTATGTGCTGGCTGAAATAGAAGAAAATGCGCGTACACAACGCTCACATACATAGAATGACCCCACTGTTTGTGTGTCGAGGTCGCAAACACATGCATCCAATAATCATCAACTATCAACACATGACGAATATATGTATGCATTTAATAGACAAACTACTTCCTCATCATTTTGTTTCAGATATAATTAACTTTGACTGAATTTTACCTGCCTATCACAGGATAAGATCATAATGAATAAATCTATGATCACAGGATTACTATTGAGTTATTATATCCAATAATACAATATATTAACAATGCACAGAGAGAGCGTTTAATATTGAATCTTGTTTCTATGACCTGCTGTGATTCACTGGAGAGCAGCCAGAACCACACAGCATTATCTAAGAGGTCCTTAATCCCACGTATTACCTAACTGCATTCCCAACCAGAAAATCTTAACTAATTTACTTGCACCACTAGAAGCTTTTATTTTAAAAATGTATAACTTTGTCGAATCAATCATGAGGCAAATTTTCAACCTGCGGGGGGAAAAAAACATTATGTTGATCATTTTATTGTTATAAAATCCGATGTCTCATGCGTACATGCTCACTGTGGAACACTCCCACCCTGCTGTGCTTTGTCACAGTGCTGGCAGGCTGTTAATTGAGGTATCAGCAAATGAAGCAGCTTTTCCACTGCTGTAATGCCACAAACAAAGTGTGCTATTCAGCAGGGTTTCCCACACAGGCTCGAGGCTGGAAGAGTGACTGTCTGCCTGACTGAGCAAAAGCCGACCGCTGGCCTTGCATTGTTGTTTGTGTGCCACCACGGTAGGACACAGGGGCTTCCTTCCTATGGACATGGTCATGGTGTTGCAATGTATTAATACTTCACTCCATGCCATGAAAAGCAGATCATCACTGCTATGAGCCTCAAATCTAAACAAAACCCCATTTGGTGTCGATGAATCTTATTTCTAACGTGGCTCATCTGTTATCCAACCATCATTTCATCTTTCACCATGAGACCCAGACCTGGGTGAGACAGCTGGATCACATGGTGCTTAGCCTTCTGATATGTTCTTACCCATGAGAGAATGATATTGATTATACCAAATATCTGCTGGAATAATGATAATCAGAGTTTATCCGATGTGTGGACGGCACATGTCTGATGGGGAACGGTGTGTGAGGGTGAATCATGCTGTACCAGTCTGAAGCTCTGCATGTTTGCCTCAGCCTCCTCCCGCTGGGAGATCTCATCCTGCAACCTGACAAGACACAAACGCAAACGTCAGCTCACCTTAACGCACTGCCGGGTCACGTGTTGGTCTGCTGCTGTCACAACTTTTTGTCTCCACATATGTAAAAAAAAATGTTAAGTGACAAATAAAGTTTACAAAGACACAGAGCTGCAGGTTCAGGTTGTGCGTAATAGAGGAAGAAACTCAACAATAACACTTTGCCTATATGCAGAACTATTGGTTGACATGTGCATATATGATAAAGCCATACTTCTCTCTCAGCCTGTCGATGTCGTCCGCCAGGTTGTCCCGGTGAACCTCCACGCGGGCCTTCTCGTTGGTCAGCTGGTCCACCTGGCGCCTCAGCTCCCGCATCTCGTCCTCGTACAGGTCGGCGACCCGGGACGTGCCTTTCCCCCGCAGCTGCTCCAGCTCGGCCTGCAGGATCTTGTTCTGCTGCTCCAGGAAGCGCACCTTCTCGATGTAGCTGGCGAAGCGGTCGTTGAGCGACTGCATCTGCGCCTTCTCGTTGGTGCGGTTGGTGATGAACTCGCTGTTGATGGCGTCGGACAGGGAGAAGTCCAGGCTTTCGGAGGCCAGCCGGGGCATGGCCGCGCTGCCGCTGCTGCGCAGCCGCTGCGTCTTGGTGGAGTAGATGGTGGGAGCGGAGGAGACGGTGAAGGAGAGCCGGGAGGAGCGCACCGGGCTGGAGAACTGGCGGCTGGAGTAGCTCCTGACCGCCACCTTCTCCCCACCAAACATCTTCCTGTAGGAGGAATGTCGAGGCGGTGGATAAGACATCTTGCTCGTCGGTAAATGGGCTATAGTTTGTGTGGCGACAGTCGGATGCAGCTGTGTGAGGTTTCTCCTGACTGCAGCATCAGCAGTGTGCGCACTGGGAAGGAGCGTCCCGCACCCTGACGCATTTATAGGCTCCTCTTATGCAAATGACTCAGTGGTGAGTGACACCTTGAGAGTCCAATCACAAAAAGACACACACGCACACACACACACACACACACACACACACACACACACACGAACGATATTATAGGATTAGGTCGGACTGACGGTGGTCATATGGACAGGGGTGGATCAGACAACCCAAAGGTGCGTCTTTACCAACCATTCAAAAGTTAGGACTTTTTTTCCAGCTAATAGAAAAAAAATCTCATCAAAATACTAATAATATTTCTAAATTCTGATTGGATGATCAGCCATCAGCCCCCACGCTTCAGAGTGGCTGCGGGCAAAGCCTTATATAAACTTTGTTGGATGGATGGATGAATGGATAGTAGATATATGGAAGGATGGTTGATACAATGGATGGATGACTGTACAGTATACGTTTGTTTTCTGGGGGCGGAATCCCCTTTGCCATGTCTTCATCCATATCAGCATTGCTGAGAGTTTATTCTCCTGATTCAGTCCAGTCAGACTGAGAGCATGTGCGCATGTGTATGAGTGTGTGTGTCTACTGGAGTGTGCATGGCATTGTCTTACTATTAATCATGGTGTGGTGGAACATACAGCACAATATGGGCAACTTAACATCATCTCTAATGAAAAGAGCACAAGCAATAAAGAGAGAAACAACAACAACACTAACTGACATATATTAATCTATCAGTGGAGATGAATCTTCATCTTCCCCATCGACATCTTTTCTCTCGTACATGCAGACCTGCAGAGTCGCTCATTTTGCTGAGTTCCTGCTCATTTTGCTGAGTTTCAGTGATTTTGAAGGGAGATGCAGGGCAGCGGAGCTGAGACGATGACATGACACTTCTCAGCCACACTGCACTGGTGCCGCTGGCTGGGATGTGCCCTTCAAAAACACAATACGAGCAGACACGAAAGGACATCTGACTGGCTTCAGTGGTGTTTCTCTACTAGATAAAAGCCCAGATGCACAATTATGCCTTTGACAAAGATTTTCACGTTGTTACCCTGTGGGTAAGACTGGCTGCAGGGACCTGATGTTGGCATGTTGCCCTTGAGATGTGACTGAGCAGGGATAAACCCACTCTCTGCTCCCTGCAAAGCTTCAACATGGAGAAGTTAGTGCAGTTTTAAACCACAGATTACGACTTAGCTCTGACTTAGCAAACACAAGGACAAGTTAAGGGTTTTGGTTATAGTTGAACCACATACTGAGTAACTGAGTTTGACAGATCAACAAAAGATTATATTTAAAAAAAACCTCTCTACATTCATGTGTTGTTGTTTTTTCCCTATCCAGATTACTTACTTCAACAAGGGAAGTAATGCAACAGTATATAAATACTGCATTGCAGACTAAAGCCATGCTGGCTGAAGCCTGCAGTGCCAGAACTGCACTATTACTGGTGCATTAAAGTGTAACCAGTACTGCAACACTGTATTTGATTGTACGGGGTCTTATTTTAATAGCTTTACATTTTTGTGTGTAGTTTTAGCTACCATGTCTCATCATATTTCAGAAACGGATATGTACTTTTCATACACCATGTTCATGCAGTACACAGATGTTTTCAGAGTTTATTTTTAACCACCACGTACATCTCTTAAGTATCATACATGAGGAATACTTACAGTAAGAACAATAACATAGAACTGTAGTCAAGTGACATTCTTTTTAAATTTCACCAACAAATAAAGGGAACAGTGGGGTTTTCCTTCCCGTTATGCAATCGTGTTAAGAAATTTGATAAAGTCACTGTGAACTTGATAAAGTCACTGTGAAAAGTGTGTAAAGGCACAGCCACTTTGTCTCAGCTCTGATCTGGAGTGAACCAAAGCAATTTGGACCAGTATTACAGTGTTCTAGTAACATGCAAGGTCAGAGGTCAACAGCATAGACTATAAATACTCATGTAATGCAGAATATCTGTGAAGTCTGACTTCAATAAAGTGCTCCAGTAAATGTAGGAAGTTACATTCCAACACTGGCAAAATGGTTGGATAACCAGTGGTGGATGAAGTATGGGACTTGTAAATAATACACAAGTGAGTAAACAGTGGAACCCCATTAGCAAAGCCAGCAATGGAAATTCACATGATCAACACTCACTCGCAGGCAGGGGTGGGGGCGGTAAAAAAATTCCTGCTCCCAGGCCCATTATGAGGCCGCTCTGCCAACGTGAGCAGCAGAGTCAGACAGAGGAGGCTGGGATTGTCACAGACAGAGCAGGGATTGTGTATTGCTGATCTGTCACCTAACTGCTACACACAATGCCGACAGTAGGCCGTAATGATTGTTTGCAGCCTGGTGTTTTGCCTGTGCCACTGTTTGGGCCAAATAGCTCCCATACTTGGCTACGTTGAGAAATATTTGTTTGGTCTTTATGGTTTTTTTGTTGCTGATGTTCCTGTTTGCTCCACAGCGATAGCGCCACACGGGAGGTGATTGAAAACACACTACAACAAGAATTCAATAAGACGGCATGTTATTCAGAGTCAGACGATAATGGGATGGTGCGACACATAAGTTAAACCTTGTTTCTGGGTGTCATCGCTTTAAAACCACAGGCGCTGGGCAGGAAAAAAGGCACCCTTTGTTTAATCTCCCATGATGGTGAATCACCGACCCGTGTGCTCAGTAGCCATAGCGATGTAGAGTTAAAACCCAGACTGATACAGCTTAGGGAGCTGCGCTGTGTACAGAGATGATCATCATGATTGTTTTGTTGAAGACGTTGTAGACATTTGTGATTGTGATATTTAATTTGTTGGGGTTTTTTTTTTTTGCTTTGCTCCATGTTTTTCGCCATGGTTTTTCTTTATGGATCCTGACGTGGCAGATTTATTGAGGGCAGTGGTGCAGCACAATGTGTTTGTGCACCTCAGTGAGTCCATGGAGATTAGACTGACATAAATCTAATCATGAAAAAGAAAGGCTGTAAACTCAGGCGGTGGGAGCCCAGTGAGGTTCAGTCAAATCTATTCAGCTATATCAGGCCTATGTCTAGTTTGGGCCTTTCATATTGTTTCCAATGTCTGTGCCTTGTTGTCATTGTCCTTTTCAGCCAGAAGACATTTGCCATTTAATCTCTTGGCTTTATCTCGATAAAATTTCAATACAATAGTCTGAAATATATCACAATAAAACAAAAAATCAACTTTTTTTCCTCCCAGATTACCTTCTCAAAAATCCTCAGGTTTATTTTACTCTAGTTTTGGCCTTTTACTGCAGGACATTTACTTCAGTACTTTCATACTGCTGTGTTTTTCTCCTTCCACTGTGACCATGAGAAATGTTCTCTTTTCCAGCGGCAGTAGTTGTTTTTCAATGCATATTGGAGCATAAGCAACCCCTCTGTCAGTGGACAGGCGTTCATTTAGGGGGAAGGAGCTTGCACTGGATACCTTTCAACCACAGTGAGCACAGGAATGAAACTGTAGGGGCTGTTTTCCAAATCACCATAGTAACTGACAAAACCCTTGGAAAATGTCCAGAATGGGCACACTGCAAAGACTGCCCTTTCTCTCAACCTCTTTGTTTCTCTCTTTCCTTTGTCCCTGAATGTGTGTGTCTGCAGGGGGGATTGGGTCAGGGTCAGGGACGAGAAACACCCCTTACTCTCTCCAGTTTGAGCCTCCACTTCACAGAAGGACTTCTCTGCCTTCCTTTATTGCATCAACATGAAATCAGTATGTTTATCTGGCCAGATATCAAGCAATTAAAGTATAATTGACCACCTGCTGTGACATGGTCATACTCATTTCAAGGACAATATCCTCTGGCCACACTCACAGTGTGTCAGGCCAGTCTGTCAGAGGCCATCACATCACAAGTGTCACTTGCATATGCCTGACTGCATGAGGGAGCATCACCCAGGCCGACTGACGGCTGCAGATGACTCCTGCCATTTCCTGCATGAAGATGAGTGGAGCAGAGTCACACACACACCAAGTATGAGGGACAAAGATAAATATGTATATCTATGCCTATATTATTTATATGTTGTCTAACGTTTTTTTTTTTTTTCTTTTAAGGGGGTTGTCAGGATAATTTAAAGAACCCCCGCCTCCCCGGAGTCAGGATTTTAGTACACTGCTGTACTCTGGCTTCAAGAATAAATAGATTATTATGAACCCAAGGCTCATTCACAGTCCACATGCCTCACTTAGTGAATTGTGAAAGTCAAATGTCACAACTGAACAGATACGCTTCAATGCAGTCATTGTGAATAATGAATGGTACTATATATATATATATATATGTATGTATGTGTGTGTGTGTGTGTGTGTGTGTGTGTGTGTGTGTACGTATATATGTATATAATGTTTTCCTCAGCCATGAGCTGTGACATCTTAAAAAATACTGTTCATGTCTTCCGAAACCCAAACAAATAATTATATTAACATAAAATCTTCTTTATTTGACAGATACATAATGTCTTGCAATATATACGATAATTTTATTTGAAATGATGACATAAATAATGTAATAGACAGTGTATACAGCGGGCACTGGAACAGTAAATAAAAGGTTGATCGTACTTCCTGATATTATTACATTCCATTTTCATATTCTTTTATTTCATAAATATAATATCAGTGTAAACATTATTAGGCACAATTCTTTAGGTCAGATGGGCATGGAAAATATTGTTTTATGTTTTATGTTTAAGATTATTTGATGGCTTGAGAAAACAGACCTCAGACAATCTGTATTACAGTAAAAACAACATAGTCAGGATTATAGCACACCTTAAACCTGCCTCTGTGACTTACAGTGTTCTGCTTTCATAGTATGGGGCAGTACTGTCCACATCTGAGTTGCAGGGTGTCCCGAGACTCTTGTGTTTGCAGTACATTGCCTCCTCCACCAGATGTCCTTCTCTGCCGTGTTACCACTGGGGAATCCTCCTCAGGATGAACCTTTCCATCAGGCATTCTGAACTCGACTGATGCAAATGAAGACAAACTACCTGGTTTATTTGGCCACGTTTTGGTCGTGTCAATACATGGTGACACCCTGAAGCTTCTCCCTTTGACACTGCTCGCATCCCTATTCCCACTCTGGACGCTGGAATCATCAAAGAAGGGATCTGAGTCACTTCCATGTGGCATGTTGAAGTAGGTGCACTTTGGAGTTTCAGGCCGCGCCATCTCCTCAAGTTCTGATGAGGATACGGCTACGAGGGGTCCGCGCTGGGTTTTATCACGAAGCGGAGAATCCTCGCTTGTGTTTTCCTGACCAGTGTCAGTGGAGGCACTATCCATGTCACCATACATTCCCAGGGTGACTGGAGGAGATTTTCTTATCAAGTGATTCTCCTTGAGCAGCCACCTTCCTTGATCAATGAAAACCCCATCATCCACTGCGGCCCCCATGTCTGCTCTTAATGAGCTTGCAGCACTAAAGTAAGACAGATCCTCCTTTGAGGCTTTAGTGCCCGAGTCAGAGGATGAAAAACTCTCACTTCGCAAACCTTCTGGAATGCTTTCCAGAGACAGTCTGGACTTTGCTTCCTCCACATTTGTCCTTTCACTGTTCTCCTGTCTGGAAACTGGAGACAGTCTCTCTGCGGCCTCTTCTTCATTTTCTGTGACGATGTCTTCAGAGTCCTGTGTTTTATATCCACCGCTATCTGAAGTCTCCGGTCTGTAATCAGATAAATCAGAAGTGCTTGGGCTTGGTAGACGTCTCAAGCCATACAGACTTTCCTGGCTTCTTTTTGGAATCACAGTTTGCTTGGTTTGTACAACACGAGCATTATCGGACTCAAGCCTAATGTTCCCCACAGCGTCATATGTGAATGTAAGGGAAGAGGACTGTAGGGCAGAATTGACAAAGTCAAGTAACTGCTGTGATATTTCCAAAGAATGTGGTAAACTGATGCCTCTTTCCTCATCGTGCTCAAATTTGTTGTCTGTTCCATAACCTTTAGCGAACTCACACTGCCCCTCAGAGGAAGATTTGGTTGGTGATTCAGTGTTATGTTCTGTTTTTGTTTCTTCTTGCTGCAAATAAGAGGCATCGACTAGCATGTTGTTACAACCCCCACCCTCAGCAAAACTGTCTACATCTTCAGACACATTTCCCTTTTCAACCTCATCCTTTGACTCTGGTCTTTCCACCTGCTCCAATCCCCCATTTACCTTGTTCCCATCATCATCATCATCACCCGCTCTCTCCTCTTCAGCCAGCATCTGCTCTGCTTTGTTTTCTGCAGGCTCTACCTGGTCTACTTCATGTGTGACCTGTTCTGTCACCCAACCGTTTTCCATTTCCTCTGGGTCTTTAATAGTCTTATCCTCCTCCTGACCTGTGATCACGCTAATTCTTTCTTCTCCTGTATCACTAACCTCAGCATCACTAGCCTCCTCTTCCTCCTCACAAGCTTCCATTCTGTACTTATCTTCTTCCTCCTCTTCAATTATATTTTCTACAGCCTCTTCTTCATCTACCTCCTCTGTAAACAATTCTCCATCTTCATGCTCAGTTACTACATCCCTGCCTTCCCTCTCCCCTACCAGCTCCTCCTCTACCAGCTCTTCAACATCATTTTCCTCTGTCTCTTTCTGGGCTACATCTCTTTCTGACTGTGATACTCCTGTGTCTTTCACATCGGGGCCCATTTCCAGAACATCACCAGATCTCACATTATTTAAGTCACCAGTAATGTTTTGAATTGTGCAGGAATCATCAGGATCTGTTGATATTGCTCCATCAATCGTTTCTTCCACATCTTTCTCTGAATCTGACTGGTGTCGTTTCGTTTTCACAGATGTGCTCTCTTCCACAGGGTAAAAACTTCTGGCTTGTTGGATTGTTGAAGTAATATCTGCTCTGAGGTCTTGCGGCATGTTCAGCTCTTCCATCAGCTCATCAATACTTAGATGGTGATCCTCAAATATGTCTCTGACTTCAGAGAAAATATCTGAGGCAAACTTTGTTTCTGAAACTTTGGGAGGAGGTGGTTCACTTTCAAGCATTCCCCTAAAAGTCTGGAATTCTTTCCAACATTCTGTAAACTGAGAAGATGCTCTGCTCTGTAGATCCGTCAAGCTTGCCCTCTGCTCTTTCCTGTCCTCAATGGCAGAAATGTTGTGTAGGGACTCCATCATCAGCATGGCCTCAGAGCTGCTTCTTGATGGGTTAGTATCTCCTACAGCAGAGTTTTTTAGGTTTTCTCTCAGAATCATCACTGACAAGAATGACAGAAATGCTTTGCATGACGAGCCAAACACTGAAGCTACTTGTGCTGAAAAATCAGGAAGGCTGTTGGACTTCTTGAGATTGGATGTTGTGTTGGAGTCAGAAGCCTTTCTGATGCACTGAATGAAAAAACAAAGTTGCTGCAGGACAGGTTTTATCTTTGCTTTAGGACCAACAGCTTCTGGTGATTTCTCAACGGCATCACCAGCCGAATATTCAGCCGAATTTATCTGACGTTCATTCTTTTCTTCTGTTTCAGAATCACCACCGATCTCAAACACAACCTTTGATGGAGGTTGTGATTCATCTGGGGTGGCCTCTGTGTATGTCATCTGCTTTTGGCTAACATTTTCCAACCAGTTCTCTACATATTGGTGGATTTCAGAGGGGGTGGGATTAAGGGAAGGCACTGAAACAGTGTCAGAGTTTTTAGGTGATGACATTCTGTTTTCTGTCATGACTTTAGGATTGGTCACAAACTTTTTTCCGGGCAGATGTGACCTTTTAGGTTGTAATATACCCGACATATTCTTTTTCATTTGAGGCCTTCCTGATGGAGTATTTACATTATGACCATTGTCTTTAGCAGCCATTTTATTTGTGCTTTGTCTCTTAGGTGGGGTCCTTTTGTTATTTTCAGTGTTGTCTAATAAGGCTGAGTCCTTCCTAACAGTCTTTTCATCTTTAATTGATTTCTTTGACTGACGCTTTTCTACTTTCTGCTCTGCTCCTTTATTTTTGTGACTACTTTTAGCAAGTTCCAATGAAGGCAAACTCTTCTTTCCCGCAGTGGCATTGCCGCTGAATTTGTCAGTAGATGAATGTTTGCTATTTTTTGAAGCTGAACTCCTGTGATTTCCAGCAGGTTTAATTATTTTCTTATGCTTCTCACTCTGAGATTGGGTTTTGGCTTTTTTTACCGTTTCTTCCACAGTGTTAGTGCCATTCTCAGTCATTCTAGAGAGATTGTTCATCTCCTGTGTTAGGGATTTTGACTCTGATGACAGTGATAACATGTCCTCTTTCAGTCTCTGTGGTGTGTCAGCAGTGGCTGACTGACAGCTCCAATCTATATCATTCCTGGATGAACATTGTCCTGTTTCAAAGGATGGTTTGCTATCTGGCGCTGCAGTGGAACCATACAAAGGTGCGCTGTCTGCACTACAGCCCTCATTTGAAAATTCTTTGTTGTAGCACCCTTGATTCTCATAGATGTGCATCACAGTTTCTGTAACAATCCCATTATTCTCTACCTGAAGCACCTCAGCTACTCCTGATGACCTTATGAAGGAGTGGGAGTCTTTGTTTCTTGTTCCTGCAGATAATGTTTTCCGAGGCTTTGGGACTGGCCGGTTGCTACTGCTGCTGCTTTGTCTAACAACGCAATATCCCTCAGTTACCTCACCATCCGTGCTCCTCTCCACGTAGGAATAATGTCCCAGGCAGCTCTCTTGAACCCCTGACTCGGTCACCATCTTCACAACAGATGCCTTCTTCTGTATGTGGTGACGACCTGGTGTTGGAGTGCACCTAAAAGATGTTTTTGCTTTTCCCAAAGCTTTTGAAGTGTTGTGCTTATAAAGTTGCTCATCATTAAAGCAGACCCCCTTTCCAACTCCGGTGAGACGGTTTTCTTCTTTGGTGTCATCCTCGCTTATGCGAGAGGAGTCTTTGGCGATGGCATTGTTCGAGTCAGGTGAGCTTTTGCTGGACTCAGAAATCGAGGCACAAGCCGCCCTCTGGCGGAGGCTGGTGCGGCTCAGTGTGGTTGTCCAGTGGAGCATCTCCTCCTCTTTAACAGTCAGCCGCACTTTCATTTCTACAGTCATGCTGCCATCTTGATTCACACAAAAAGATTTCTCAATGTCATCGTCATGAGGTAAGATGCAGGAGTGATGCTCATTATCTACCCGTCCAGTTTCACATGTGTCAGTGAATACCTGACGCTGGTTGACCTCTGTGTCAAATGATTCATTATGGTGATGCAGGTGGCTTTTCATGCCTCCATTTTGGGACTTCTTTATATGGTTGACAATATATCGCTCTGAAGATAAAGAGAAGTTTCTGGAACCTCTTCCACTAGAAATAGATTTGTTGTTCTCTTTGGATGTAGTTGTTTTATGAAAATACAGGTGTTTGTAAAAGAAGTGGAAAACATAGAAAGAGAGAGAAATATAATTTAGTTAATAGAAGCATCATTTAATATTTATATTTTTTAGGTAGAACTATTTATAGCAATAGTTTGACATTTTACCGTACATCCTTATTTAGTTTATAGCCAAGAGTCAGATGAGAGGATCAGTACTACTCGTATTATTAAAGATAAAGATACAGTCAAGTTAGCTATTCTGACTTTAACCAACATCCAAAATCTACTTAATTATCACAATTAACACAACTCCTTGTTTTAAAATGCTAGTGATTGGCTTTGTAAGCTATTTTTGTTAATGCTGGACAAAGCCAAGCTTCCCCCATTTAGTCTAAATGATGATCTATGGTCATTCTTGTTAATGTAAACATTATGCTCAGTGTGCATTTGTGAAAGGACTTGGTCAGTTCACTCTTAGCAATAAAGAAAGATGCAGACATAATCCCTTTTAATGAATATTGGCTCGTGACGTATTAGAATTTAATAAAACTTACGAGCTCTATGCGGCAGCTTAGGTGTCTCCACTGGCTCTGTGTACATTGCGTGTGCCATCTGGTCCGTTCTGTGAAAACTGTAGTTTCCTAATCTGAATGGCTCATTGCCTGCTGCCACAACAACTCCAGAGCACAAGATAAGTGCAGCGAGCCCATCAACCTGAAACGAGAGGACAAACAAGTCTGACTATGTCCAAGGCAACTTTGTCTTTGTATGAAACACTACAATAGTTACTTTGAAATGCTCATTTACTTTATTTGCAGACATAAGACACGAATAAGTATAGAACTCTTGCTGTCATCCTTTAAAATTTAAAACAACATTCATTTTGTAATATCACTTGATGCTATCATTTTATCCCACATATTACAGTCCAGACTGCACAGGCCATAGGCAGTTCACACCCATGACCTTCAACAGGGAGCTTGTTGTTGTTAAAAAACACACAGGACTTCACTCACTCTTCTGCCATCCATGGAGAAGAGTTTCAGCACTGGGAACTGAAGAATCTGAGAAAGATAATCCAGCAAAGCATCGAATGTTGGCGCTGTTCTCCTCTGCAAAACAATTGTACGCTTAATATTCCGATCCTTATTCTTGATAACTGTAAGTCTCTTTGGTGTCCGTACAGCCACCCTTTCCGTGGCCCTTGCTGGCCTGTTGTTTACATCATCCCTCCTGCCAAACTGACCAAACTGGAGACGTCTTTGTCTCCCTGTGCTAAGGGATCTGGTGGTATTCCAAGGTACCTGCCCCTGGTTCACTTCATCCAGGTTTAGTGGCTTGACCCGTCTCTGATCAGAACATACATAACATCCACCATCATATAAATCATCCAGGCCTTTAACATGATGGGTCCCTCGAGGTGTGGTGATGGTCCTCACTCCAAATGGCAGAGGCACTTTCTTAGACAAAACATCCAGTAAAGCATCAAATGTCTTGAAGGTGCGGACAGAAATGACCATGCGGTGCCCGCTGAATTTATAATCCCCACTTTTGTAGAAGCAGACTCTTTTAGAAATTGTTGGGTCAGAGGTGGGCTGCAAGGGTTGACAGGGTAACGTCTGACCACTGTCAGATGACAATCTCTGGGCAGCTGGGTCCTGGATGAGTGAGTTGCTCATTTTTTGCAGAGGTGCCTTGAAAGGAAGAACAGTAAAAGTTGCTGCAGTTTAGATCAGCATAAATTGTTCTTGCAAAGCAATATCCTGCTTTTCTACTGTTAACTACTAGTTATGAAAAACCCTTACTTTTAGAGCCATAATATTATAATCCATTGAAAATAACTGATTTCAAAGTGTCCCATAGCACAAACTGAATATACTTTGCATGGGATTTATATACAGATCATATACAGGCTGGGTCATTGTAATTAGGTTGACTAACAGGTTGCACAACATCAAATATAAAGCCAGTGGAAATTAAACTTACACTGGACAGCATGTTATAAAACTAATATTGTGTAGGGCATTACTTTTTATGGATATATTGCACTCACTGTTTTCAGTATAATCAATCAGTGTAATGCCATTAAATCTATAGCATCTGTAGATATATATTAATGTAATGAACAATTATGGTGTTGACATTATAGTTGTACAATATCAATAAGCCTCAATACAGCATGGCAGAAAAGACAATATGTGCCTGTCATCACGTCAGAGCGCAGAGCCTCTGTTGTTTATCCTGTTTAAGAGGTTTCAGTAGTTGAACAGTCTATTAATCTACACTACATTAAAGAGACCACAAACAGAGCACAGTCGGTACCATGACAGATCCTACTTCATTATATTGACAAGAGTTAACCCTGTTACATCACTGTAAAGAGCAACTGTGAGTTAACATAGACACAATCTTAGACAACAGCCTTAGACAAAATACACACCTAGAACATATCACCAGACTGGACAAATTCAATCCTTGAGGCAACGTTGAAAATAACCTACAGGCCAACATACATGTGGTTCAAGATATAATGAAAAGACTTACCTCATTTATCACATTTCACCCTAATTACAATGGTTAAAGCGACAGAAAGTGTGTATCGCTATTCCTCCGAGCATTGGTCAAAGCCTCTCACCAGTGGCTGAGAGCTATTTTTGGACACGCAACATCATGGCCAATTTGCTTAATCTTTGCTCACACTTAATCAGCATATCAACATAATGTACAAAATAAAGGAAGCACATGGGATCTGCACCACAGCAGGCTGCACATGTGTACTTTTATCAATATGATAATGTGAAAAAATGCTTGCCACAATAATTTTAAAAAAAGGATCGCACTATAGTTTTTGTAATTGTGTCATAGCTTTTGTATATAGCAGAATATCCCACTAAAAATATATACAGTTTCTAAAATTATCACTGTCTTGATGGATAATAATCAGTCTCCTGTGATTTGCACAAAAATCCTAAGTGTGTGAAGTATTGAATAATACTATTTAAGGATTAGTGGGTACCAGAGTTAATGAGGAACTCGGTGGTGAAAGTTCATGAAGATATATGAACAAATTATGTCAGTAAATTGTAACTGCTCCACACGGATACGTCGTGTGGACTATTTCTAATTTGCAAGTAGCCTGCATAATCTGATTTGAGACGTCTTGGCCTAATAGGGATTAGGGTTAAAGATTTTGCACACTTGCTGACAGCATGAAGCAGTATGAGGCCTTTGAAGAGCACTTTTCCCTCACAGCAGGTATTTGAAATCCACCAACAGATTTCAGATCACACAGTATATGGGTATTTCGGCCCGTTGAGTTTTATGCTGCATGTAATTAGTAAGAAATATCAGAACCATGCTAGACATCCAAAAGTCTGAACAGTGCAGCAGACTATGACTTGAATTTTGAAATTCAAACAATGGCCGAGTACATATCAGGAAGTGAGACAGTACCGTAGTTACCAAACTGAGGCAATTAGCCACTGCCACTGACTGGGAAAAAGCTGCTAAT